>ML786475.1:119691-132841 GCA_009831015.1 Picea engelmannii | reverse complement strand
TAAAAAAAATAAAATATTATTATATTTTTTGTACGTGGCGTTTCCCCGCCGTATCCGGATCCTGGCTTTTCAAAAATCTGGCGTATCCGTATCCGAATCCGGATCCGTATCCGTATCCGTATCCGGATCCTGGTAACATAGCCCAAGACCTCTTGTTTTCCCCTACGAATTTCTTGATAATATTCATAAGTTTCTTATTGCTAGATTCTGCTAATTCGTTTCCCTGTGGATAGTAGTTGGAGGAATGAAATAGGACAATGTCATACTTGAAACAAAATTCTGCTAGTGCATGGGAGTTGAATGCCTTGGCATTGTCTGTGGTAATCTTGGATGGGACACCAAACCTAGTTATGATTCGTTCCTCCAAAAAGTTCATGACTACTTCCTCAATGGCCTTCCTTGTGGGGATAGACTCTACCCATCTAGTAAAATAATCCATGGCTGTTAGGATCCACTAGTATCCATTACTTGAATTGTCCTTAAATTCCCCAATGAAATCCAACCCCCACTGTTGAAAAGGAGCTTCTACCACTACGGGTTTTAGAGGTTGTGCCGGGAGTTTTGGTTTACTAGAGAAGTATTGGCAAGGATGGCAAGATCGAACATATCGGTGAGTATCATAAAATAATGTTGGCCAATAGTATCTGACTCTCGGGATCTTGTGGGAAGTAGTACGGGCTGTGAAATGTCCACCACAAAATCCAGAGTGTAATTCCCTCAACAACTTCTCAACTTCTTCTTGATTGACACATCTAAGGTGAACTCCATCGGGATCCTTCCAACCAAGGCCATTTTCGGTTAGACAGTATTTCATAGCCTTAAGTCTCAAATCCCTTCTTTTGTAGTCCACTAGGTGATCTGGGCATGATAAATTCTTAAGGTAGTAGATGATATTGGAATACCACTCGTCATGTTCTAATTCACTGACTACCACATTTATTTGTTCGCTTTCTCCCATTTGTATGGCCTCTTGGTTGCTCTCAGTCAACATCTGGGCCAAACCCTGTCCCTTTATAATCTTGGTGGGTTTTATCTCCAAGTCATACTCTTGGATTTTGGAGACCACTTGCCCCTAGTACCTATACAATCTTGTTGTGATAAGACATCCTTCACTGCCGGGTAAGGGACATAAGCTTTTATTTTGCTGTAACCCACGTAGTTTCTAAAGTGCTCAAGGGATTTCACTAAGGCATATGCTTGCTTCTCAGTAATAGAATAATTCAAATCTGAATCCCTAAGGACTTTGGTCATGAAGGCTATAGGGTACTCATAATCATTAGCGTCTTTTTGCAGTAAGACACCTACAATGGTATCCTGGGAGGCAAAAGAGAATATTATGAAATCTCGTGAATAATCCGAGATGATCAAGACTGGGGCTTGAGAGATAGCGTATTTTATGTCTTCAAAAGATTTGACGGCTTTATCACCCCATTTAAACACAACATACTTCTTTCGTAAAGCACTCATGGGTTTTATTCTTTCGACAAAGTTTGGGACAAATCTTCGAATGAAATTTATTTTTCCGAAAAAGGATTGTAAGGACTTCTTGTTGGTTGGGGGGCGTACATCCTTAATCGACTGGATCCTTTCAAGGTCTATGGAGATTCCCCCTTTTGAGGCTATGTGACCCAAAATTTTCCCTTTATATATCCTGAAAACAGATTTCTTAGGGTTTAAGGAGATACCATATGTCCTACATTGCTCAAAAACAATTATGAGGTGTGATATGTGGTCCTTCCTCTCCTTTGATACAACTGTGAGATCGTCTTGGTAAATCTCTATGATTTTCTGAATGAGATCCCTAAAGGAAAAATCCATTTCTCTTTGAAAGGTAGAACCGACGTTCATAAGGCCAAACGACATTCTCAAATACATAAATGTTCCCCACTGTGTGGTAAATGTCGTTTTAAGCTGATCTTCTCTTTTAAGCAAGACTTGGTTGTACCCAGAAAATCCATCCAACATGGACATCATCCCTACCCCTGTAACCCTTTGTAACAAATGTTCCATATTTGGGAGGGGATAGTTGTCCTTCAAGGATAGTTGGTTAAGGTTTTGAAAATCCACACACAGACGTATATCATCGCTTTTCTTTCGGACAACTACCAAATTCGATATCCATGATGAGTACCTGATGGGAGGTATGATGCCAGCATCAACCATCTTTTGGAGTTCCTTTTGTATTTGGTTCGCCAATTTTGGGTTGATATGTCTTAGCTTTTGTTGGAAAGGTTTGGCTTCCTCTGTCAAAGGTATAGCATGTTGGATGACATCACCCCTATAAGCCTTTAATTCGTCATAATTCCAAGCAAAAGTATCCTTGAATTCTCTTATGAGGTCTAGAATTTCCATCCTTTCCTTCTCAGTAGTCCCTTTCCCTATTTTGACCATCCTTGGGTCCATCTCTGTGCCAAAGTTGAATTCTAGGGCTTCATCTATTTGTTTGTTGGGCTTTCTTCCTTTGAAAACATTGTGTCTGTCAAAGAGGTGTTCTAAAGGGACACATCCTTTTCGCAAGGTGATATTTTGGAGGTTGACCACATCCAGGTCCAAGGAATCGGCCAGGAATTTTACTTGTGAATCGGTGAATTCTCTGTTATTTTCCATGAACCTAATGATCTGGTCATCATCTTTAAAGACTTGCCAATGTTCCAAGATATCAGGGATAGAAGGCCTAAACAAGACTTCCATTTTACACAGGTTTTGGAGTGGGCCATCACAAGGTTGTAAGGTGGAAGCGGAAATAGCCAAGGCATCTGCCACATGGCTTTCTTCTCGGGGAACGGCTTTGATTGTCACCATCTCAAAATATTTTTCAATGGATCATGTGAAGTCACGATACTTCTTCAGCTTTTCATTCTTGGTAACAAAATCTAGTAACACTTGTGACACTATTAAGTCTGAGTCCCCTATCACCCTTAGGTGTGTGACACCTTTATCGATTTCCAAGTTGAGACCTAGGATCAAGGCTTTGTATTCAACAATGTTGTTTGTATAGTGATATTCAAGTCTATAGGAGTAATAGAAGGTCTCCTGGGATGGGGCTGTCAAGACAATACCTACCCCCGAGCCAAAACTTGAATGGGACCTGTCAAACTCCAAAGTCCACAATCCTTCAGGTGTTTTGGTAGTTTCACCCCCCGAACTTGCTTCTTGGACAAACCAATTCTCAATGTCATGTTTAACACATAGGAGATGATCATCTGTTTCACCAAGGGCCTCAACTAGGCGTCCTGTAATGGGTTCTTTATGCAAGGTAAAGAATCCTCCTTCAGGGTGAGGTATGACAACTTCAGATTCTTGGTTTCGGAAACTTCCAACCAATTTCTCTACAAGGTCCTTATGGAGTATGATACCCCAGTTGCTCAAAGCATCTATCACCAACACGTCTATAGTAAAAGGAGCGTCAGGGGAAGAATTGAAAGCAACACTCAAATCTTTGATAATTCCCTTTGCAAAGTCTTATCATGTGTTTGGTTGTGACACGCTTAGACCTAACTGATGCATGACTCTTTTAGTCATAATATTAGTTGAAGCATCTGGGTCAAAGACACAGTTATGGAGGAGGGAGTCATTTACTCGGAGAGTAACATAAAAAGGTGTGGTCTCCCCATACTTTGGTCCAATGCTTCCTACTTCGTGGACAAAAGGAGAGTCTTCTTCAAGAAGGTCATCTTTGTAAATTTGTGGTAGGGAAAGTTCAATCTCTTCATCCTTGTGCATTATGAAAATGTCTTGAATCGGTTCTATGTCCTCGGGAGGTTCGTTCTCTTGGGAGAATAAGAAAGCATCTTGCATGTTGGTGAAACCTCTGCTTCATTTTCTAGGGTAAGCACTAGTACTACATTCTACCTCAAGGATCTCTGGGAGGTCATGCTCTGGTTCCACCATGCTCTCATCATTTGGCTTCCAGGAGTCGTTGTTGTACAAAAGGTTAATCTGATGGATGGATTCATTGAACCTAAGGTTTTCCTCGATCTGACAAGCATCCTCTTGTGCTTCGTCCAAGCTTGAGAGTAATCGATGCTTGAGGGTGAATTGCAAAGTTCCCTCTAAGGAGTTCAAGCAATGCTGGAGAATAGCACTTTTTGGGTTAAAGTTAGGCTGGAGATTTTTAAGGAGAAGATTGAACCTATCATTGAAGTCCCTAATGCTCTCATTGGTTCCTTTACAAATTTTGAGGTATTGGGAGTAAAACAAATCCAGATTTTATTGTTTACACCATTCCCTTTTGAAAGCCTGTTCTAGGTCTTCAGGGGTTTTGAAGCTCCCACTTGGTTGAGTGTCAATCCATTTCTTAGCAATCCCAATGAGTGAACTTGCAAAGAGTCTCATAAAGACATCAGGGTGTTCCTGTCCAGATTGATGAAAGTCAAACCCCCCACAAAACTTGGTCCAATGTGAGTTACTATATGACCCCCCCCTCTCCCGAAAATATAGGTATCCAGGAGTTATCCCTCTTGGGTAGATCATGTACTCCTCCTTGGGTATTAGCTAGATCCAAAGAGCCAAAGAGTTGTTTATGAGACCATTTAGGAGGAATTGTAGTGGTAACAGGATTTGCAGGGGTAATAGGAATTATAGTAGTAGAAAGGGGTATAGACTGACGCCCACTAAGGGTCGTCATTTGTGAAGTCGCCAGATAAATTTCTTGAAATTATCAAAGAAAGAAGGGAATCACCCTTAGTGGAGTCACCAGGTAAGCTTGTAAGATAAAGATTCTTGAGGAAAATCTTACCGAAAAAGTGTCGTTTGAGAAAAATTGACTCAGTTTCCCCTGCAACGGCGCCAAAATGTTATTGCACAATTTGCACTTTGATAGATGAGAAGGTAATGGAAAGAAAATTGGCATAACGGGAGACTATCCTATCACCGTCACCTCAATAGGATGTCCCTTTCTATTTAGGGTGGTAGGCCCAAGGGAGACGAGGTGACCTAGGGGTTTGAGAACGCAAAGTCAAAGTGGCTAGGTAAAGATCCCCTCTCACAAGTCACCACCGATCAGAAAGTCCGATTTTATAACCAATGAAGAGATAATATGTTAAAGTGTACCTGCCTGGAACAAAGCAACAAGAAAACTATATATTTGCGAGTACACTTGCTGGTTAGCACTTCATAAAACCATGGACTTTCTTGATAAAAGCAATTTGCTGAATATGATGAAGTAAACAAAATTTTTATAACAACAATCTTTATAGAGCAATACTTCACATAAAATGTCTTGAAAATAGCTTCAAAATGACTAAAAATCATAACACTAGCATTTGATAGAAGCACATAAGACAAGGTATAATTCAGCCTTTTGAACTGCTTTTTTGAGGTTTTAATGCTGCATCTAATGGCTGTAGCTTACTTTAGAAACAACAACAATGTTGTTAGTACGTCAAGCTATTCTAGGGTTAGAAAGTGTTAGTGGGTTGCTTGAGGTAAAAGATTTGAGGGTAGGTTTCATCAATCAAACAATTTTAAGGTTTAAATTAATGTCTTTTAGGGATAATGAAGTCACTTGCAGCAGAAAAGCTTGAAGTAAATAAATGATAATGTAAGGGCTAAGGACTAGGAAGGATGAAGATTGAGGTGTTGGTAATCCAAGGCCTCAATCAACAAGCCTTAGAAGGAAAACGGCTACTAGGAAGTAGGTAAGCCTAGGCCCTAGCAGTTTTCCTTCTTCTTTAGCTCAATCTTGAAACAATTAATGGATTGATGAAGCAAATGAAACTAGAGTGCTGCAATGGCAGGGCTCTAGTACAAAGCTTCAAAGGTAGGGTTTCTAGCACAATCTAGTAGGTGAAAAAATGTTAAGACAAGGACAATAACATGTACTTGTTCTTCTAGGGTTTTAAACTAGCAATTTCATAATCTTGGAATAAATGAAAAGTAAATACACCATAACCATTCAAAGCAAAGAAGGATTGCAGAAATTCACTTACATCCACCAAGAATAATCTAGCAATAAGCCTAGTTGAAGATTTTCCACCAAGAAAAATGCCAAGAAACACCAAATTCAGCCTCCTCCAAGAAGTGCACCTAAAATTTCAGCCAATAAACCCTAAGGAGGATGCAAATTTCAGTCCTCACAAGTGTGAGTGAAAGATGATGAAAAATAAGAGGGATTTCCCCCCTATTTATACAATACTAATGACCAAAATTAGGTCAAAAAGGCCGACATGGCCAGTTACAAATAATATCCAGTTTTTACATTAAATGTCATAATTAAACCCTAAAACATGCCGCTAAGATGACGTCATGCCCTTTTAGGGTGACGTTAGGCCCTTTTGGGCAACGTTGGCCTCCTGGAGCAAAACGTTAGGCCTCCTTGGGCCTCAAGAACCTGCCACACGTGCCACTTGGCACACAATTGCCTCCAAAACATCCCAAAACGTTGGATGACATCATGGGTGCCCTGGGTGACGTCATGGGCCTTCCAAGGCCTACATCATGGTGGAAAGGGCACAAACCCCCTGGGTCCAGGCCTGTCAGGTTGTCCTTGGTGAAACATCCTCCTCTCTCTCTGGTGTAATCCTCTGATCTGTCTCTATCCCTAGCTGGGTTCTCAACATCTATCTGGTGGGATTTTAGCCCCATGGAGGTCTGAACTAATCATCTCCCCATGTGTACCTATCCATCGGGTGTGGCCCTGAAACATCAACAGATACGCCCTCCATGGGCTCATAAGTCACATGGATCATAGCAATGTCAATCACATCTAGTCATCAAGTTATTTAAACATGTGCATGAAACCCCCTTTACTCGAACAAGTGCTCAAAGACGTTATGCTAATCTGCAAGCCAAGTTTGGAGGGGTCGCTAGGACGTCCTATTGGGCTAATGCTCATTGGATGTTGGATGTTCCCAGGAGAAGTCAAATCCAGGCCATGATAGTGGATGAGGTGGTAAGGGATGTCTGGGCAATTGGGTGCAGTGATAGTAAGGAAATGTATGGCTTACTTGTGGGTGCCTCTGAAGAGAGTGAGCTGCACCTTGTCATGGATGCAAATGTTTCCAAGCCCATTCATGCCTTTTATCTTTTATTCTTATTGTTTTTTCTTTCAAGAGGCTAGTTAGGGGACACTGCCCTGGCGTGGTGACCAATGGTGGCAATGTTACCCACAAGCATTTCACGAAAATGAGAAGGTTGGCTCGTGATGAGACCCCCTTTCCCTTGGCTATGCCAACAAGAGTCACTACCTTGGCGTTGTGACCAGCTATTGGTAGTTTCATACCACTATATGCCCATGGACCTAATAGGCTGGCTCGTAATGAGACCCCCTATCCTCCAACTAGGTCTTGATTTATTATTTTTATGGGTCCCTCTATTTCTTGTTGAGAATCTTTTTATTGCTTTCTCGGGAATCCCTGGGCGAAGGATCTCAAGGTTTCATTCTTTTGGATTTGATCTTTTGCCAGCTACTTTTACCCTCTAGGCCTTTAGCCCCTTCTTCCCACAATGTAAGGTACAACCCTTAGATATTTGGCCAACCCAATGCCCGAACCAGTGTAATGGGATGGATGAGCGGGAAAAAGATGGAAAGTGGTAAGTATGGTGGGAGCGGACGATGGATTTTCATGAACCCCCCCAGTGGCAACTCAAACCCTATGGGAACCAGCTTACTAGGGCACCTTGTCATTCCCCCCAGGTATGGTCAAGTGGAAAGGCATTAGGTCCAAGCACACGTTAGAAGCAAAAAGAATTAAATGCACATATTCAAAAGTTTTGAGGATCAGAGTGACACATACCATGATACCCAAACTCATTACCTCATGGAGCAAGACCCATCTCTACTGCAAGACCAGGACGATGTGATGGATGTTGCTACTGCTGACAAAGTGGAGGTGTTGAAGAACGAAAGGATGGGTCGTCTAGGGCCATGCTCAAGTCAACCTGACTCTCGGTACTCCATGTTTAGGACTTGTGGGCCTCGAGACATAATCTCCTTAGTTATCCCTAGGCTAGGGGATAACACTAGGAACAAATGAATACTTAGTAGCGTGTACTATTAATATAAATGCTTATTGTACTTAATTGCAATATGAACTAACATCTCCTCTAGGAGATATTTCTTATTCTTGTTCTCAGGCAGGACACCTTGGTAATGCTATAATGAATTACCATGAAATTGATATGTTCTTATATAAAATGCTATTATATTGGAAATAATTTTGCTCTTGTTGTTTCTCTTTTCAGGCAGGTTATCCTACGGATTCCAGGAAGGTTACCAAAGAAAAGAAAGACTTGAAAGGACTCAGAGGGAGTCAAACTTCAGAGGGAGTCAGTGATCATGAAGAAGCAAGGTTTCGTGATAGTTTGCAGGATGCATAGGGACATGCAGCAGACGGAAGCGTGGTTCAAGGATTCTCTCAGTTAAAGGGAGTTGATGGAAGAATTCGAAAAGAAGGATCTTGTAGGCCTTTGTGCCGAGTTGTAGGCCTTTGTACCGAGTTGTAGGTCTTCGTGCCGAGTTGTAGGCCTTCGTGCCGAGTTGTAGGCTTCATGCTGAGTTGTAGGCTTCGTGTCGAGTTGTAGGCTTCATGCTGAGTTGTACGCTTCGTGCTGAGTTGTAGGTCTTGTGCTGAGTTGTAGGCCTTATGTCGAGTTGTAGGCTTTATGTCAAGTTGTATACTAGTCCAGTGAGATGGTCTGGTATGTCGAGTTGTTGCTACACTAGTGAGACAGTCTGGTATGCTACTAGCGTAGTCGAGAACCTGTATGGTTGTGATGGTGTTTCTCGTAATATGATTTGGGTGATCATGAGATAGCCTGTGTAGCTCTGGTGATGCTACCGGTCTGCAAGACCATGTAGGTCTTGCCTATGCCATGTGAGATGGATGGATAATGATGATAGTAATGATAATACTCACGACATGGGTGTAGCCACGGGTAAGCATGTCATGCGGTTGTAGCCCATGATGATGATGGTGACACACACTACGAGATGTAGCTCTAGTGTTCTCTAGCGGGTTGTGGCTCCTAGACAAGATTGACAGGTCCACATGGATGTAACCGTGTGTGACATAATGGTGCTACCAGTAGCATGGTCTGCGTAACCATGACGAGAGGATCATGGCGTAGCGAGCAAGGTTATGAAGACCAGAAGAGAACATCATGGTTAAATACCTCCCTAGCTAAGAGGGAGTGTTGATGTTTTGGTAGTTGTGGAAGGTATTAACCTCCATGGATAAACCTTTTACTAGAATAGAATATTTCGGACGCAAGAGAAAACCTAAACAGATGTGTGAAAACCATGGAAGACAAGTCGACTCAACAAAATAAGCAATATTGAAGTATTATATGCAGAAAAGGAGAGGTCGGCCCTGATTGAAGAGACACCTGTTCACCTGGCCAAATTAGTATAAATAGAAGGCGCTTGAGATCATTTGGCAACACACTCACTCTCAATAAAGTGGTGCTCAATTCTAGAGGAAGAGTGCAGCTACAACGATTGCAGCTGGGTACTGGTCTTGGACTACGGTTTGGGACTTTCTGCTTGGTGTGCTACCTTTGGAGAAAGGTGTGCACTATCTCTCTTCGTTATTTGTTGGGTCTAGTGTTGCTTCCCGGAACCATTCTTTCTATCAAAGATTAAGGTGCTCGAAGGTGGCTTTGTTCCTATGGTTGGGTGACAATGTTGTGATGTTGTCTATGGTTAAACGAGCACAATATTATAACAATACAAACTATCTTATTATGACAAGTATGTTATGGTGACCTCATCCTATATAAAAGGACCTCATGTACTGTATTAATAGAGGGAGATGTACAATATGTGAGAAATCAATGCAATATGATGTTTAAAGGATATTTGTGTTCTTATGATGCAATTTTGTGTGTGAATGTTGTTAATAGCTGCGCGCGTATTCCCAACATCACTAATGACATTTTTCCTTCTCATTTTTCCCCATCCATAGGAAACTAAATATCTTTCTCCTAATTTTGTGAAGAAACCCATCATGGATATAGGCCAGGGAGTGCCAATACATCAATATTTCCTCTAACACTACCATTACAAGTGTAAGTATTATCCCAAGAGAAAGCCATCTAGCATACTAGGAGGAGATCCTACCTTCAATTTTTCTACATAGCCATAGCCAAAATCCGTAAAACCTTATTTATTTCCTTCAAATGAAAGCTTGGATATTTGAGGCCCATATGAAAATATGTTTCTTGGAAAGGTAATAATGCATTGATAGCATTATGTTAAACCAACATAGTCTTATGAAATTGTTGTTCCAGCACAACACCCTCCCTAATTTCTTCTTTTCACCATTACTCTAAGAGAAGAAATTGGGCCCCCTATTAAAAATTTTCTACTGGAAAACCTTTTAGACTATCTTGTGCAAATGATAAAGCCTAAGATTCTCTTCTTTCTCTCCAGACTTTACCATTTTCAGCATTTTATTAAGATAACTCTGGCCCGCCAATACACAGTGTATCAGTGAGTTCCCTCTTTCTTCATCGATAGATAGTGTATCGAAAAGAATCATCTTTCCCCCGTAGATACAACATCTATCAGAAACATTCTCTTTTTTCTCACCGATATAAAGAAGAACCAACACTTGGATATTTTTTGCCATCTTCTGGTGTATCGGTGGTGATAATCCTTTGAGCGCCGATACACCGAAGTCAATCATTCCTTGAGCACTGATACATAGGCCAAACCAACACTTAGAAAATTTTTGTAAAGTTCTTATGCATCGACACCCGATCAATCATTTAACAGTGATACACAACGACGAAGTTGCCACATCCCACGCTGATACACAAATCAAGATAGCACTTAGAAATTTTTCACGTAGTCATTGTGTATCGATGCCCTATCAAACATCAAGCAC
Source organism: Picea engelmannii (assembly GCA_009831015.1). Classification (NCBI taxonomy): domain Eukaryota; kingdom Viridiplantae; phylum Streptophyta; class Pinopsida; order Pinales; family Pinaceae; genus Picea; species Picea engelmannii. Next base: position 122,012 of record ML786475.1, on the reverse strand, counting down.
TAATATATCGATGAACAACCCCTCATGAACACGATACAGCCAATGACAATCCTCTCTCAATCGTTGATACATCGGTGATAATCTTCCCATGAACGTCGATACGCCAGCATTCCATCTGCTTCCGACCACCGATATATATCGGCACAAGATATCTATTTCTCGTCGATACATAGTGTGTCAATGAGATTCTTCTATCTTTGTTGATACACAGTGTATCAGTGAGATTCTTCTATATTCACCGATACACATTGTATTGGCGAGACACTCACATCTTGAGGCCTCTCCTTTTTTCCTCCAAATCAGATACTTTTCTATGCACACATTAAGCGGGTTCTTTTGATTTCCTTCTGATTTTAATTTACGTCATGTTGTAGTCGCGATTGAATATTATAATAATCTTGGTGAGTTTGTGTGTGTTGCTAGCAGCTTTCATTATGCATATCGTACCAACATGCATATTTTGTACCTTTTGATTTTATGACTAACCTTGATCATGAAAGTATCGTTTATTGTTAGGCGGGTTAAATGTGGCATCTACAGGGCACATGTTGGCTCTGAATTGCATCTCAGAGAAGAATTGGTACTCTTGTCGCATACTCAATAGCAAGTGCTCCAAACGTTAGTTGGTTGTTTTTGCGAGATAATATTTCTCATCCATTGATGTATGACCTTAGTTCCAATGGATGGATTAGGAGCCTATATAACACAAATGCCATAGGAATTGACGAAATTGAATTCGGGCAAAGCAGTAGCAAGAACAAGGTTCGCAATTTCATTAAAAAAATGCCTTTGCTCGGAATTTTGGGTATTGGTCAAAGTGGATTTTTCACTCCCAAAATAGGCTACCTGTATGTTTTGCGGGATTATGATTCCAACGCCACTAACAGAATCAAAATCGAAGATCTAGAAATGCTAGAACAATCGCCAAGTATTTCCCACCAAGCAAGCCTCGTTAACAATGAATTTCATTAAACATGAATCTACTCAAATGATTGAATGAAGTTGTAAGTTCTCTCACTAGAAGCCTCTCCATGTGCTCTCTGTGTTGCAAAAAATGATGTCTTAATTGGACATCATATGAGAAAGTTATGGACTTTTGAACTCAGGCTCTTACTGTTTCTTGCCATTAAATAAAACACTTGGAAATTTTTCAATTGTCTTCCTTCACTGGAGGCAATCTTGTTTCTTTTGTCGATACACCAGAGAAAATATTGTTTCTATTTCCGATACAACGAAGACAATCTTGTTTCTAGTGTCGATACACCCGTGAGTCCCGTAAAAATGTCTTTCATATTTTTCCCATAACTTTTGACTTTGATACATGTTTTACGTTTTCCTTATAATGTTGGAAAGGTCTCGTCGATCTTTACAACTTTCTAGTTATAAGTTTCAGGATGTTCCTCACTATTCGTCATATATTTTCAATTTTTCATACCAACATATTGTCATTAGCCCAAAATTCAATAACACATCACTTCAATGGGAGATATCCGTGAAACAACCATCAAAAGGACCAGATATCAAACTCAGAGAAGTAGATCTGAACTTCTCACTCAATTGTTTATCAATTTATCCCTGGTTAAATATATTTTAATTTATATTTCAAAATGTTATGTATGGGAAACTCATGTATTTGATGTTGAATGGCACCCAAATACCAGTTGAATGAAGATCACATTCATAAATCGGAATACACGGTATGTAAAGGAGTATACTACAGAGACACAACAACATCTTTGCAAATGCGATCTACAACAAAGGATGATACACCAACATAGGAACAACCATAAATAAAAGTGAATCAATCCCAAATGACAAAAGACGAAATACAATCCTCACGATATGCAAGCCCCCAAGCATAGAGGAAGGAGATGAAGCAGGAGCATCCTACTTCCAAAACCTTGTACATCTGGTAGATACCTAGGGAGTATTTCATTTGCTAGGGAGTCGGTTCCCTCATGATTGTTTTATTGTATTTTCCTATGTTTTAATAAATTTTAGAAGAGACATATGATAGGGGTTTGATAATGAATGTGAGGATTGAATTGTAAATGTTCTCGATTGTATGAGAACATGAGAGGGATTGAGAAATGAGAGAGATCTAGGGTCAACTAGATCTCATAGGGATTTGTGAGTCCTAAATATAGGATTTGAGTGTGAGGATTTTGTGGATCCTCTTTGTTGAAATAATGTAACTGCAAAGAGCATTCTTATTATTATTGGATTAAATCCCCATTGTGGATTAATCATGTCATTATTATTATTATTATTGTTATTGGATTAATCCCCATTGTGGATTAATCATGTCGGTAATTGTATAA
>ML786475.1:82232-95304 GCA_009831015.1 Picea engelmannii | reverse complement strand
CCTTCTAAGCTCTCACAAATGGAAGCCTTCAATCTTTCTTCCAAGCTCTCCAATCTCCCTATGGAAGCCTTCAATATCCCTTCCAAGCTCTCAAATCTCCCTTCGTTCTCCTTCAATATTCCCTCAATCCCATCAATAACTAGAAAGAACCCTCTCAAAACCCTCCTAGAAAAGATGAGTGAAATGAGAAATAGAATGAGAGAAAAATGGAGTGAGTCAGTGTTTTATTCCCTTAGAAACCCTAGCATACCTTTTCCTCTCTTATGGAACCTTGTCTTAGTTCCCACTCACTCCCAAAACAAAAAAAAAATACCCTCTCTTGCCTCACACGCGCAAAATGAAGGGGAATCCTTAGGGAGAGTTTTTTTAATGGAGGGAGCGCAGCGTTCCCTGGGCAAGGAGCGTGATTCCTAAGCGCTCCCTTAGGGAGTGTGCNTGGACTATACTATAGGACCCTAACAAAAGACACAGGAAACATTGAGTCGATCCAAGAAACACTGTCACCTAAATCTGCTCTAGGGAAGATGCATCACTCATCCTTGGTTTCTGTCTCAATACTCCAACACTCCTCACATGATTTTGATGATGCTATAGGAGAAGGATTGGAGTCATCTTTTCCTCAATGTTTCCCTCAAATTAGCAGATATCATTTCTCCTCATAGCATGTGGGTAATGTAAAATGTGGGCCCAGGGAGACTTGCATGGATAATGAGGCACTTCAGTTTCTGCCAATGGTTATATCAGGTTCTCATTATCTCGCTTTGACCCCTGGAATGAATGGTGCCACAAATATTGAGACTCTCCCACAAGGTACATGGAATGAAAATTTCATTTATAGGTATCATCAGGTATGCCACTCATTTTTAAATTCTTGCCAACAATCCTATGGTGTTCATTGTAAATTTTATGATGGAATTGAAGTTTGGTTGGAGGGATCCTACATGTCTAGATTTCCCATGAATAATAATGCTGCCAAATTTCACATGCTGGGTAGAGGTTTACTTGATTCAATTCTTCCTATTTTTTATCTTTCACTGCTCCAATTTCTGATATTGACTCTTGATGAACATGTGGTTGCAAGTTTGGAGTTGCTTGAATAGCTACATTGGCACTATGCTTTCACATAGCCCTTTTTAAGCCAGTGTAGGATATATTAGGAATAGGAGTAGCATAGTTATTTTATTTCCTTGTCTACTTATGTAGTATAAATTTTTTTACTTCTGTTACTGCATATATAGCATATATTTTGACTTGTCTTGGTTTCTTGAATAAAAGCCACCAGTTGTTATTAGTTTAATTTGCAGCTCAAGATGGATTACTTTAGTCTTAGTTTCTTTTTGCATGAAAGTTTTCTTCTTTTCACTTGATGCCTTTCATTTTGTTGTTTAACTGAGCTTGGCTTAACTTTGGTTTTCATTCATCTTCATGACGAAACGATGTGCAGAACTCTTTGAAAAGTTCAAATGGAAGATTCATTTGCTTCAGTGGCATTCAATCTAACATTGATAGATGGACAATAGTAAACCAGAAGATTATGATCCTGAGCTGCTGAAAGAGTATTTGTTGAAGAATACTTTGCAGCTTTGGGAGGATGGAAACCCTATTGGAGGAATCCTTGATTGAAAAGATTTCCAATGAATGGAATGGAGTTCTTTCGATGGTTGCAATGAAGAGATGTTGCTAAGGTCCTTGGAAAGGAATTATATCATGTCCATGGCCTTGTTGTTCATAATCCACAATGGTTGTACAAGCCCTATTGATCAATCTTTTGATGGCTATGTTTCTCGCAAATTCTTTTGTACCAACTGATCAATGTTGTAGTATCATGGGTCCATTCTCTTGGTTCTTGAAACAAAGACTAGTGAGCTAAAATCTAGTTACAAACCTTCTCAACAAGTATGCTTTTCCATTCACTTAAACCCTTCATGATGAGCTAATTTCAAGAATATATAAGGTAGATCATTGATTTGTTCAGAAGAAATTCAAAATCCTAATGCAGATTTTGATCACCATACCTTAACTCTATCAAAATGGTATATGTTAAGTATGATCATCAAGTGTTTGTTGCTCTATGAAGAGGATGTGCCTAAGACTTTCGGTACATATATTATTTTCCTAGTCTTAAAAGTTGTTTTCATTTATGGGGAAAAGAAATAGTATATTTCATCTCTAGCATGTACCTCTAGTAATAGAATGTCAAGTTTTAGTTTCCCTTTGACTATTTTTGAGTATCTTTGAAATATTGAGGGTTATAAAGTACACGCACACAAACAATTTTAGTTTTCACCACAATCTCCTAAATCTGAATTTTAAGGTCAAATACTTTGCCTAATTATCTGGGTGACAAGATAGATATCTGCTCCTTGGTCCTATTAATTCAAATTGATGAAACTCATCTTTTTTTATTATCATACATTGTCCATTATAAGGGTGAAACATAGTATTTTTCAGATCAGATGGCTTCCTTTAATGACTTTGGCATCTTGACTTACAATGTTTTCATGCTTGTTGAAGTTTGAAGGTATCTTTTGAAGCTCTCTTGACTCAGTCTTGACCTCATTGATCTAATCATCATTTTTTATTGCTCTACTCTTCAAACAATCTGATGCAATAATTTGACTTGGGCTGACTGAATGGTTTTCATTGGTTTTCTCTTGATGTGGTCCTGTTCTGGTTTGCTCATGAAGTTCACTCGTCTAGTTGTCTTCATCTTGATATTACTGAATGTTTTGCATCATGATGTTTTTGTTGCTTTTGGAATTGGAATTTTCAACTATTGAATGAGAAAATACATCTGAGTCAAGTCATGAAACTCTCGACAAATATCTTCAAGACATTGTTCTACAAATTTTTGGGAATTATGTTGAGAAGACTCATCAAGAATACTCTTTCAAAACTCAACCAAATACACAAAGCACGGACCATGTAGCAGGATACACATTCTCTTGCATAAGTATCACCTGTTGGTATGCAATCCCATACTCAAGGGAATTCCGAGAGGAAAAGTGTTGCGACCAGCCTTTCTCTTTCGTTTCCATTTACATGTGTGATGTGGATACTTTCCCCGATTTCATAGATTGAACCAGTTCAAATCCTACCATACATGATATACAACCTGATTTTAAGGAGATAACAATTGAAGGAGTTAAAAACAGTAGCTTGACGAACATTTTCAGCCTGGAAAGAGAATTATAACTCAAGAACAATGATCTCTAACCTCTAGGATGTTGATCAACATGGAATGGTTTTCAAAATGCACTACTCTAGGGAAAAGCCAGTGGTCATCATAGCTACAGTTATTTTCTACTCGAAAGGGAACTTCCACTCAATAGGAGAATATTCAAGCTCAGTTGACTCCACCTTTCTATTGAGATCTTGGCAATAGAAAACTGATAAAATTCGGGATTTAATTTAATGTGTCTTGTTATCACACAATTTGTACTTTGATAGAAGAAAGGGTAAATGAAAAGCAAATTGGTGTAATGAGGGACTATCCTATCACTGCCACCTCAATAGGATGTCTCTTTATATTTAGGGTGGTAGGCCCAGGGGAGATGTCCCCGGTGACCTGGGGGGTTGAGAAGGAAAAGTCAAAGTAACTAGGTAAAGATCCCCTCTCACAAGTCACCACCGATCAAAAAGTCTGGTTTTAATAACCAATGAAGAGATAATATGTCGGAAGTGTACCTGCCTAGAACAAAGCAACAAGAAAACTATATATTTGCAAGTACACTTGCTAGTTAGCACTTCATAAAACCATGGACTTTCTTAATAAAAGCAATTTGCTGAATATAATGAAGTAAACAGAAAACTTATAACAACAATGTTTATAGAGCAATACTTCACATAAAATGTCTCGAAAATAGCTTCCAAATGACTGAAAACCATTAACCATTTGAGTCATAACATTAGCATTTGACAGAAACACATAAGACAGAGTATAATTCAACCTTTACAATTGCTTTTATGAGCTTTTAATGTTGCATCTAATGGTTGTAGCTTACTATAGCAACAACAACAGTGTTGTTAGTAGGTCAAGCTATTCTAGGGTTAGAAGGTGTTAGTAGGTTGTTCAAAGAGTAGGTTTTGAAGGTTGTGTTGATCAATTACTCAAGGGAGGAATTAGACTAGTGTTATTTTTTAGGGAAAATGGAGTCAATAAAGTGGCAGCAAATGTTGAAGGAAAAGAATGATAATGGGAGAGCCAAAGACAAGAGGGGTTGATAATTGAAGTGTTGGTAAGCCAAGGCCTCAACCACCAAACCCTAGGGGAAAATAACTACTAAGGTGTATGTAACCCTAGGCCTTAGTGAAATTTCCTCCCTCTTTAACTCAAAGATGAAGCAAATGACGGCTAATATGAAGCAATAAGTGCTAGGGTGTTGCAATGGCAAGGCCCTTAGCAATGGCTTCAAGAAAATCGGCTTCTTGGCAAAATCTAGTAGGTAAAAGATCTTAAAGCTAGGACAATAACATGTGCTAGATTTTCTAGGGTTTTAGGCAAACAATTTCATAATCTTAATGTAAATGCAAGATAAACATGACTATAACCATTCAAATGAAGAAGAATTGCAGAAATTTCACTTACATTCATCAAGAATCATCAAGCATAAACCTTAGTTGAACACTTCCACCAAGAAAATTGCCAAAATAGTCCAAGATTAGCCTCCTCCAACAAGTGCACACTAAATTTCAGTCATAAAACCCTAAGTAGGAAGAAAATTTCAGACCTCACAAGTGTGAGTGAAAGATGATGAAAAATAAGGAGGATTTTCCCCTTATTTATACAATACAAATGACCAAAATTAGGTAAAAAAGGCCGACATGGCCAGTTACAAATAATATCCAGCTTTTACATTAAATGTCATAATTAAAACCTAAAACAAGCTGCTAATATGACGTCATGCCCCTTTAGGGTGACGTTAGGCCCTTTTTGGGCAACGTTGGCCTCCTGGAGCAAAACATTAGGCCTCCTTGGGCCTCATGAACCTGCCACATGTGCCACTTGGCACACAACTGCCTCCAAAACATCCCAAAACGTTGGATGACATCATGGGTGACCTGGGTGACGTCATGGGGCTTCCAAGACCTACATCATGGTGGAAAAGGTACAACCCCCTGGGTCCAAGCCTGCCAGGCTGCCCCTGGTGAAACGTCCTCTCTCTCTGGTGCAATCCTCTGATCTGTCTCTGCCCCCCACTGGGGTCTCAACATCCATCTGGTGGGATTTTAGCCCCATGGATGTCCGAACTAATCATCTCCCTATGTGTACCTATCCATCGGGTGTGGCCCTGCAACATCAACAGATACGCCCTCCATGGGCTCACAAGTCACAGGGATCATAGCAATGTCAAACACATCTAGTCATCAAGTTATTAAACATGTGCATAAAACCCCTTTTACCCGAACAAGTGCTCAAAGACATTATGCTAATCTGCAAGCCAAGTTTGGAGGGGACACTAGGACGTCCTATTGGGCTAATGCTCAATGGAAGTGGGATGTTTCCGGGAGAATTCAAATCTAGACCATGTGAGTGGATGAGGTGATAGGGGATCTGGGCAAGGGGTGCAGTGATAGCAGGGAAATGTATGACATACCTATGGGTGCCTCTAAAGAGGGTGAGCTGCACCTTGTCATGGATGCAAATGTTTCCAAGCCCATTCATGCCTTTTATCTAAAAGCAAGTATTAGAGCTGATTTTACATTTCCCTCTTTGCTTATGACAAATACTAGTATTTTGCCAAGTTTGTGTTATCATTTTTGGTCATTATTGAAGCTTTATTGAGGCATAATTGTGAAGCTATTGCTATATATATTTGTTGTTATAAATTTATGTTTACTTCACATTCATATCATCCATTTTCTTTATTTGACAAAGTCCGAGGTTTTATGAAGTACTAACAGCAAGTGTACTTGCATATATATAATTTTCTTGTTGCTTTCTTTTGAGCAGGTACACTTGATATATTTTATCTCTTTATTGGTTGTAAAACTGGACTTTCTGATCGGTGGTGACTTGTGAGAGGGGATCTTTATCTATCCATTTGACCTTGCCTTCTCAAACCCCCAGGTCACCGGGGACGTCTCCCCTGGGCCTACCACCCTAAATAGAAAGAGACATCCTATTGATGTGGCAGTGATAGGATTAGTCTCCAGTTACGCCATTTTGTCCTCCTTGAAACTTTCCTTTTATCAAAGTACAAATTTTGTGATAACAAGCCCCATGACGAAAATTCCAACCTGAATCATCGACGTAGTTTAAGGAAATAAATCTCAGCATCATTTATCCTCTCTTTACAATAGAAGAGCTCTACTAGCCGACATGCAATCAACACCAGTGAACCCACCACGATGAAACCTTTTAGGTACTAGCTGCAAATTTATTCCATAATTTATGATCTTAAAAGTAATTATACGACCCTCTACATTTCGCTCATAAGTTAGGAAAGACTAGCAAAGATTTTGGCTTTGCCTAGTCTGTTTCCAATTGTTGTGCCAACACAACACCCTCCCTAATTTATTCTATTCACCATTACTCTCAGAGAAGAAATTGGGCCCCCATATTAAACTTTCTCTACTAGAAAACCTTTTCGACTATCTTGTGCAAATGATAAAGCCCAAGACTCTCTTCTTTCTCTCCAAACTTTACCATTTTCAACATTTTCTTAAGATCATCCCGGCCCGCCAATACACGGTGTATCGATGAGTTCCCTCTTTCTTCACTGATACATAGTGTATCATTGGGAATCTTCTTTCCCCCACATACAACCTATATCGACAACATACTCTTTTTTCCCACCAATACAAAGAAGAACCAACACTTAGATATTTGTTGCCATCTTCTAGTGTATCGACGGTGATAATTCTTTGAGCATCGATACATCGACATCAATCATTCCTTGAGAATCGATACATAGGCCAAACCAACACTTAGAAAATTTGTGTAAATTTCTTATGCATCGGCACTCGATCAATCATTTAACACCGATACATATCGACAAAGTTGTCACTTCCCACGTCAATACACAGATCGAGCTAACACTTGTGTATCAACACCCGATCAAACATCAAGTGCCAATACATCGATGGACATCCCCTCATGAACATCGATACAGCCAACGACAATCCTCTCTCAACCGCCGATACATCAACAATAATCTTCCCATGAACGTTGATACATCAACGTTCCATTCGCTTCCTACCGTCGATATATATATATATAAGCGAGATCTCTATTTCTCACCAATACACAGCGTATCGAAGAGATTCTTCTATATTCGCCAATACATAGTGTATCGACAAGATTCTTCTATCTTCGTCAATACACAGTGTATCAGTGAGACACTCACATCCTGAGGACTCTCCTTTTTTCCTCCAACTCAGATACTTTTCATTGCAACCATTAAGCGGGTTCTTTTGATTTCCTATTGATTTTAATTTACGTCATGTTGCAGTCATGATTGAATATTATAATAATCTTGGCGAGGTTTTGTGTGTTGCTAGCACCTTTCATTATGCATATCGTACCAACATGAATAATTTGTGCCTTTTGATTTTAAGACTAACCTTGATCATGAAAGTGTTGTTTATTGTTAGGTGGGTTAATTGTGGCATCTACAAGGCACATGTTGGCTCCAAATTGCATCTCAGAGAAGAATTGGTAGTCTTGTTGCATAGTCAGTGGCAAGTGCTCCAAACGTCAATTGGTTGTTTTTGCGGGATAATATTTCACAACCACTAAGGTATGACCTTAGTTCCAATGGATGGATTAAGAGCCTATAAAACAAAGATGTCATATGAATTGACGAAACTGAGTTCTGGCAAAGCACTAGCAAGAACGAGGTCCAAACTTTCATTAAAAAATGTCTTCCCTCGCAATTTTGGGTATTGGTCGAAGTGAATTTTTCACTCCCAAAATAATCTAGTTGTATGTTTTGCAGGATTATTATTCCAACGCCACTGACGAAATCGAAATCCGAGCTCCAGAAGCTCCAGAATGCTTGCCAAGGATTTCCCGCCAAGCAAGCCTCGTAAACAATGACCTTCATTAAACACGAATCTACTCAAATGATTGAATGAAGTTGTAAGTTCTCTCACTAGAAGCCTCTCCAAGTGCTCTCTATGTTGCAAAAAATAACACCTCAAGAAGACATTGTATGAGAAAGTTATAGACTTTTGAACTCAAGCTCTTATTGTTTCTTGCCATTAAATAAAACACTTAGAAATTTTTTGATTGTCTTCCTTCACAGGAGACAATCTTGTTTATTTTTCCATTACACCGAAAGAAATCTTGTTTCCTTTGTCGATGCGGTGGAGATGTAATGTCCCCATTTTGGAACATTATAGTTTTACAAAGTGCTATGACTACCAGAGTAGCCAAATAGGGGTGACAAAGAGTTCGAGAGATATTGAGGGGTTTTATTGGGCCCGAATTGCATCGTTCATCATCAGGATCCATTCCGCATAGCTTGGCCTTGGTTCTGTTGCATTCCGATGATTTCCGTAATTTTGAGTTATTATGGATCATATCTTAATTAAATTCACTAAGAAGGTCATAATGGGCATATTACTTGGAGAAACCTCTTGGTGTAATAGCTCATCAGAATCGGGAAGAAGAGCACTACAGGATAAGATGATGAGAAGTGGCTTTCAGTGGCCAAAGAAACCATAAGGATGGATAAATCACTTTTTAGAGGTAAAATGGTTAATTAATTAATTAATTAATTAAGTGATTTAATCAAGGAATAATAAAATAAAGTAAAAGTCACTTGGAGGGAAAAGGTCAACAACAAATTAGGGTTTCAGCAGTGAATTAGGGTTTAGAAAAGTTATAAGAGAAGGGTCAGCGACCTAATTCATCATTATACAGATTATGACTTGTCATTGAGGAGAGAGGCGCATCTCAAGAGAGATAGTTCGGTGGATTCCAGGAGGAAGACACCAGTTGGATGATTTTGGTGTTGAGAGACACACCCTAGTCACCGGGAAGATCACACAGGTCTTCCATCATCCTTCAACAGCAATTACTCGGTGTTCAGCAGCAAGGGCGCATTCATCCAAAGGGAGGGCGCAACTTCTAGGAGGTTTAGAGATCGACTTGTCCCATCCAGGGAGAATTCCGAGATTTCCCTCCGACCCATTTGAGAGGAAGGCAAGGCGCATCTTTTGCCTGGTTCCTCGCCAATTCCAATGGAGGAATCATCTGGGGCACATTTTCTAGACTTGGGAGTGCGACACTTTTGGCGGATACATTCAGGGTTCCCGAGCGAGCATCAGGCCATATTCAAGGAAACCCTTCCGACCCATTTCCCAGTAGACCAAGGCGATCATTTTGAGACACATCTCGTCCGATTCCGACGGTGAAATCACTAGGACGCATTTTGCTAGAGAAAGAGGGGTGCATTCCCCCAGGGGGATCCATTCGAGGTCCAAACCCACCAGCAGAGGGGTCCGAGAGTTACCAGTACTGAGGACTAGGGCAGGGCGCATCATTTGAGATAGTTTCCAGGCCATTTCAAGAGGTATAGCTCCCAAGGCGAACTTTCTAGACTTCCAACAGTTACCGTACGAGCTGCCATAGTTCCAGCACATCCATTGATCCCGCAATGCTCACATATTCCGGGTATTATCTTTTCTTGTTTATTTGTATTCCAGCTAAGATCCTTTTGTCTTTTGATCTAGCCAAGTGTTGCCATTTTATTCGGCCGCATTTGGCCTTTTGTAATCCACAGAGATATCATAATATAAACTTTGCAATCCTTTGTCGCATTTATTATTTGTATGACCATTTATATGTTGTAAACTATTGATCCTACACACACATTAGCAATATTTCCTATACTATCCAAGTCAGGAACATTACAGGGGACAATCTTGTTTCTAGCGTTAATACGCCTGCGGGTCCCATAAAACTATCTTTCATATTTTGGCCATAACATTTGACTCCGATACTCATTTTACACGTTCCTTATACCGTTGGAAAGTTCTCGCCGAGGTATACAACTTCCCAGTTACACTTTTCAAGCTATTCGTCACCATTCGTCATATATTTTCTAGTTTTCATACTAACATATTGTCATCAGCCCAAAATTCAATAACACAACATTTCAATGGGGGATATCCATGAAACAACCATCAAAAGGACTAGATATCAAACTCGGGGAAGTAGATCCAAACTTCTCACTCAATTTACAATCAATTTATCCATGGTTAAATATATTTTAATTTATATTTCGAAATGTTATGTATGAGAAACTCGTGTATTTGATGTTGAATGGCACCCAGGTACTAGTTGGACGAAGATCACATTCAGAAATCAGAATACACAGTGTGTAAAGGAGTATACTATAGACATAATAACATCTTTGCAAATGAGATCTACAATAAACGATGATACACCAACATAGGAGCAGCCATCAACAAAAGAGAATCAAGCCCAAATGACAAAAGACAAAGTACAAACCTCATGGTATGCAAGCCCCCAAGCATAGAGGAAGGAGAGACCACCAATGTTCATATTATTCATCACATTGTATGAGACAAACTAGGGACAAAATCCATGATGGCCCACGAGCACTAAAAGACAGAATTAGAAATGTAAATGCACATAATGTCTAATATATAAATCATGAAAAATTTTATTGTCATTATTCCCTCATCATTCCTTAGAGGATAAGGACAAAATTTTGTAAAGGGAAAGTCAAGAGTTGAGAAGGCGAAAGGTCAAGAGTCAGGAAAGAGGAAGGCCAAGAGTCAAGGTGAATCTCAATAAATAAAGGGATTGTATTCGAAGTTGGGGCTTTTGGCTCTTGGAGCTTTCATGTACTATTGTTGAAACTTTTAATGAGGAGAAGCCTGTTCAGCCAAGCTATTTTCGGGAGAACTCTGATGCTTGTGTTGCACGTGTGTGGACTATTCCGTTGTGTTTTGTAGGAAATTTGCAGATGGCGATGGCTCAACAACAATCTTCGCTCATCGTGGGACAGACTCAATGTCTTCTTATCCTCTGATCAAGCAGACTGCTTCCTTGAGCTCTCATCTCTACTACTACCCTTCTTCATTTCCTTCTCTTTGTTTTGTTCAATGCTCTCCTTCATCACAACCTTCATTTTTAATGGGCTTCCTTGGAAGGCCAACCATCACAATGGTTTGTTCCAACTTCCAAAGGAATTTTGAACATTTTCTCAACTTTGCTAAAAAGAATTAAATGTTTATTACAAAATTTACGAAGAATTGTTTTTCGATAATGATACAATTTGGATCAATCTTCTACCAATAATACCTAGTAAAGATAGAATAATTTCAATGTGTCCATCCTATAAAAAATTTCATCTTTTCTACATGAAAGCTACTATACTCTCACTGAAGGAAAGATGACATGATACAGAATTTGCCCTTTGTAAGCATTGCTTGCCTACCATTTGCAAATGAACTGCAGTTGTAATCTGTAAAATGAGTTTTATAATGCAGTTGTAATCTGTAAAATGAGTTTTATAATGTGACTTTTATGACTTCTCTATTATGAAACAACTATATAAGGGTTTTCTTCTTAAAACGCCACTCTTTGACATCCTAACGCTCCAGCATAGAGAAGTGATACTGACTGAAGATTAAGTAGGTTACTATATGCACAATAGGATTATTTAAACACATGCATGTATGCATAAGCCAACAGTAGAAGACAGGATATAGGCTTGCAATGATTTTAAACATGCATGATTCAAAGTTATTAGTGTTACAAGAGAGTCTGAGAAAATATTTATGCAGCTTCACAATCTGATAGGCCTTTGATTTCAAAAGGTTGAACTTCATATTGATCTTTTTAATAAGTATTAAAAGGTTAAAAAGGCATGTTAAAGTGTATACCGTGTAATGTATGAATATCCAATCAAGAACACTGTAATCACATGATGCGACATCATGACAATAAAGTCGTTCCTTCGAGTTTGCCGCATGAGAAGTGCAGGAATACTGTAAATATGAAATCCACACTGGCACATGTAGAAAAGTTTCAGTGGAAACCTGGAAATAAAACACAACCTACGTAAGAGAAATCCACCATACTCTGCAATCCCTGTGAAGAAAAGTCCAATGTACATAGCCGCTGTCTCCTGAATTAATTACGTAGAACATCAAGTAAATCCAATTTGAGAAGAACCGTATGAGTCTAATAAATGTATCCATGAACTTTAATTAGGTGCACAACAAAAATTTCATTGTCTGGTTATAAATTAAAAAACTTGATAAAAACTAGCATGGAAACACAATATAGCTTGAAATCTAACTACTTACCGCAGGCTGGAAAAACAGGCTAGTCATGTAAAAAATATATTAGATCCTATGAATTAGATCGTACTTCAAATATTTGTTCCTCCAAGTGAGTATTTCCCCCACAACTTGTTAAACAAATGCACCTCTCAGTATTGCTAATCCCTACTGGGTGACTGTTCCATTACATATGACTGGAAAATAGTATATACCTGTGAATATTGCCCCTACAAGTAGTTAAACCACTATCCTTATGAGTATTCCTCATCCTTACTATGTGACTAGGGTCCAGTACATATGAATACATATGACTGGAGAAATTGTATTTGGGTGGATGCTATAGTGAATCTTTTGTAGTTCTACATCAAGTGTATGACATGCAACATCCCAGTTTTAATCCTTGTGAATTATTATGTAATTGTACATATTAGGCTGGTGAACCAGTGTGTTTTGGGTCAAGGAGCCTATACTGATCAATATGGCCAAGGGCCGAGCTATATATATTGTATACTGAAATTATTAATAAAAACAAATCACCGGCTGTGATACAAGAGGGACGGTGACGTTGGGGGGCTATGATTCCACAAGATAGGGAGCTAAAGGGGGTCCAAGGGGAATTTTCCACATGCCTAGATCAATTTGTTATTACCCATATAATACTCCTTTGATTAATCAAATGAAGCATTGAATGCATGTAAGAGGTTGGTGGGCAAAGTTATCTCACCAATTTATGACAATATGGGCTAAGTACAACCATTTATTGGGGAAATGTGAGAGTCAAAGTTGTTGATGTTTTTGGTAGCAA
>ML786475.1:24233-36218 GCA_009831015.1 Picea engelmannii | reverse complement strand
CAGGGTAATACTGTTCCTTTACCGCATCCACAAAAAAATCTCAAGTGGGCTCAGCCCCATATATTCCAGACTCCTCTTTGGAACTCTGCTCCCAGTAAGTTTCCCACCAATGTTTGACATGGGGGAGAGCCTTTAGGAGCGCGAAGATGATCTTTTCTCTATCGGAAAATTTGTGAATAGAGAAATAAATGTCTAACAGATTTAACCATTTATCTAGGGCATTTGCATCTATCTGACCTTCAAATATAGGAATATCCAAATTGACCTGTACCTTAAAAGGCGAGGTGCCTCCAAAGTGGTCACTTGATGAAGATGCGCCTGATGCTATCAGGAGGCGTTGAAGGATGTGGGAAAAATTCTCCATCATTTCGTCCCTCGGTCGCGTGAGAGCTTGCTCAAGCAACAGACTTATAGGATCGTCTGCTCTGTCGTTTTTCTTTTCTTCCGCCATGGAGGGTTTCTTGGGCGTACGAGAGCAATTGTCTTCAAGAGAGACAAGCTTGAGACCCAACTTGCTATACTCGTACCTCATCGGGGACATGCAATGAAAAACAATCAAGAGAAGCCTGCTCTGATACCACTGATCCAGATTTATTTTCGGCACGAAATGAGAGCGGAGATATAATAAAGAAATGCACAGAGATATCACAGATATTCAATAATATAACAGAAATGTATCAAAAATGCAACCATAAACACAGATATACAGTAATACACGATTTCTATTAATGAAAGAAATGTACAGAGACTGTAAAAATACAGAGTGAAAGACTCGCTAGAATGGTGGCAGCTTATCTCTGAGAAGAGATGTGACGGCAACTCTCATTCACCAGAAGATGATTACAATGAGGCTCTAAAGGCCTTTTTACAATAAACAGGAATGTCAAAAACCTTAGACATCCAAAAACCTAACCCTAGGAGATGAAGCGCCAAAAGTCATATGGGCCCCGTTTGGGTAAGTTAGTACATCAACTTCCTGGGGTTGTAACTTTTGCATACGATCTCCGTTTTAGGCATATGATAGCCCGTTGGAAAGTTATCGTCGAGGAGATTCATTTTGGGGGCTCAATCATGCCTATGACTATCATTGAGAAGCTCGATCTCGAAAAACCTTCATTTAGGTCCTCAAAATAGCCCCGGAAGTTAAAACTACTAAAAATAGTAAATTGCCAAATTTGTCAGAAAATTGTTTTGAGCCAGTTGGAAAAGGTGGGCGGCCATCGATATCCACCTAGATCATATGATGAAAGAGGAGAAATAATCATCAGCTATATCTCATGGATCATCACTGGAATACAATGCAACTAATATAAATTACCCATGATTAGAAGATGTGGATAGATCTGCACATGCACAGATAGATCGACAACATGCAGCTCCGGAAACTCACGACAACTGCTGCAAATGAAGGATATACTCGCCTTGGTGGAAATACTCAACTGATAGACCTGAAAAATGTCCCAAACTGTGCGCCCTGGCCTCTAGGATCCTCCTAATATCTTCCGAACTGAAGATCGGTCTGCTACGGATCAAACTGGACCCCGGATGGGACCCCCTGAGGGTTTGCACCCCCCCCTGGACAACTGGTGTGCCCAAGTGATTCCACCGTCGAAATATAGCGATGTATGGCTCAAACTGAGCGTCCTGCTATGCTCTATAGTAGGTCCAAAGGGTTTCTCCGATTCTGGACCAGTGAACTCTCTGGATCCTTGAATGTGCTTCTCTAGAAGCTGCGCCCTAAATGACAAACTGGTGCGCCCTGCTGGATTCCTCCATCAGAATCGGACAAGTGATAGCTCAAATGAAGCGCCCTATGTCCCTCTCAACTGGGTCGGAAGGATCTGGTTGGATTTGACCTGAGCTCAACCAACTACTCAAAACTGTCTCTCAAACCCCGGCACCCTCACTGACTGCAATGCGCACTCACTGAACTGGGTCTGAATACTCCCTATCTGGCATGGAGAAATACCTGGATGGTATCTCCGATAGGCTAGGGTGTGTCTTGCAACACCGAAACCGATCTGGGTGGTGGTTTCTTCCACAAATCCACAAAACATCAAAGAGGTTGACTTCCTCCTCTCGAACCTGTTCTCAACTAAAAATCATAACATAATGAGGAATTAGGTAGAATTCCTCCTTTTATATCTTCCCTGATCTAATTCTCCGTTGACATCACTTAAGCTAGGTGTTTTTCCTCCTAAGTTGAGTGATTAATTAATTAAGTCCCCCCTCAACACCTTTTTCTTCTATTTCTCCTTTGACTTTGGCTTAAGTGACTTTTCCTATGTTTTTTGGCTTAATTCATCGTTTAGCCATTTATTCACCCTTATTTCTCCCCTTGTTCCATGTTTGTGCCTGACTATAGTCTACAGAAACATATAAACTACTAAGTCACTCCCTGTTGTCCTACTCTTGGGAACGGGACATCACAATCCTCCCTTCCCGAGATTGCTTGTCCTCAAGCAACATCAATCCTGGGTGTTGCAATATATGCTTTCCCTCCCATGTTACATCCTCCACTGGAAGTCCCCTCCATCTGACCAAGCACTCCCTGATAACCATGCTCCTCAATCTACGCTCTCTCTGCTCTAGCACCTCCTCCGGTACTAGCTCAAACTGACCCTCCTCATCCAAGGGTGGCAACTCCTCTGAAATGCTAACCTACTGTCCCACTGCCTTTTTAAGAAAAGAAACGTGGAATATGTTGTGAATCATGCTACCCTCTAGTATCTCTAGCTCATATGCCACTTCCCCTACCTTCCTGCTGACTCTATACGGTCCATAGAATCTAGGCTTCAACTTCTCTACCCCGCTTCTTTTCAAGGAAGACCGTCTGTACGACTGTAATCGCAGAAAAACCAAGTCCCCTAACTCAAAACTGTGCTCTATCCTCTGCCTGTCTACATAGATCTTCTGCTAATTCTAAGTTTCCTGTAAGTTCTCCTTTACCGCCCGTAGAATCGTCCGACTCTCCTCAACCCAATCTTAGGCCCTCGGGACCCTGCTATCCCCAAACACAGTCTCCACAAAAGAGGGTGCATCGTATCCATACAATGCTCCAAACGACAACACCTGATAGACATGTGGTAAGTTGTGTTGTAACAATACTCACCCATGTGCAACCATCTCACCCATTTGTGTTGCTTCCCCCCACATAATTTCTCAAATGCCCCTCCACCCATTTGTTGACAATCTTTGTCTGTCCATCTGTCTGGGGGTGGTAGCTGGTACTCGTGGCTAACTCTGTGCCCACCAACCTGAAGAGCTCCTGCCAAAACGCGTTGATGAAGCGCCTGTCTCTGTCATTGACTATTTTCCTGGGTAAACCGTGCAACCGGAAAACCTCTCTGAAAAATAGCTCCGCTACCTATATGGCCTTGTAGTCTGTGGGTATGGAAAAAAAGTGTACAAATTTGGTCAGCCTATCGACCACTACAAATATACAGTCCCTGCCCTGCACTCGAGGAATACTTGTAATGAAGTCCATAGAAATGATCTCCCATTTCTTCTCCGAAATGGGTAGAGGCTGAAGTAACCCCGCAGGGTGTGTCTGCTTGGACTTGTTCTGCTGACAAGTCGTGCACTACCGGATGTGTTTCAGTACATCATCCTTGAGACCCTTCCATGAGAATCTCTCCCTGATCTGCCTGTAAGTTTTGAAGTATCCCTGATGTCCGGTTGTAGGCGAATCGTGACAAACCTTTAGAACCTTCCCTTTTAAGGTAGATTCTGGAACCAAGTAGATCCAGTCCTTGTAGAAAATGACATCACCTAACACCCGATATCTATCATCAACTACCTATCCATCCAGTACCTCACAAGAAAATTTGTTTTTGGAGTACTCCACCAACAAATTTGCCTTCCAGTGTGTGCAAATATCCATCATCGAACACCTTGCTAGCCTCTTGGACAAGGCATCTGCTACGACGTTCATTTTTCCTTTAACATACTCAATGTCAAAGTCTAAGGCTTGGATCTTTGAAACCCACTTTTGTTGTCTCTCGCTGAGGTCTTTCTGATCTAGGAAATACTTGAGACTGTTGTGATCAGTCTTCACTACAAACCTGCTACCCACCAGATACTGCCTGAATTTGGTTAAGGCATGCATGATTGCTAGCATTTCCTTGTCATAAATCGAATAGAGTCTCTCTGACTCATTGATCTTCCTTCTCTCGAACACAATGGGATGGCCCCCCTACATCAAAACTGCTCCAATCTCCACCCCTGATGCGTCACACTCTAAGACAAATGGCCGCGAGAAATCTGGAAGGGCTAGAACAGGGCATGTGCTCATAACCTCCTTCATTTTCTCAAAAGTCTGTTGTGACTCATTCGTCCAATGAAAAGCACCCTTCTTGGTTAGATCTGTGAGTGATTCTCCCAAGTGTGAAAAGCCTCTGACAAACCGCCTGTAGTAACTGCATAACCCAAAGAATCCCTTCAGCTCTGTGAGGTTCTTGGGTGTTGGCCAATCCAGAATGGCCTTGATCTTCTCCTAATGAACCTGTACTCCCTGTTCACTGATGATATGCCCCAAGTACATTAGTTCCCTCATCCCGAACTCACACTTGGACTCCTTGGCATGTAATGCATGTCTTTACATAATTCCCAAGGACGCATCTATGAAATTGTGGGTGGCCCCACCATCAACTAGAGCTATCATGCATTGCCCTTGTACAAGGCCCTTGAGCTTGAGTGTTATACCAAGGTACTCCGAAAAGGGTTGTTATGGTTCCCCCTTTCACCTCTCTACGAGGTTTTGTCTCCTCCTTTAGCTGCGCCTCTGTCTGTATAGGAGAGGAGCATCCACGCGCTCCGCCTTGAGATCCACTGGAGCCACTGACCCCACCTCCCTGGTGTCCTCCTGACCCACTTGCTCCTTCTGCGGCATTGGCACTCATGGTGCTCACACTATGCTGGATCATCTGTGTGTTGATAGCCATATGTGTTATGTCGTTCATCATGTCCCACTGTCCTCTAGCTAGGTCATTCAAGATGGCCTGCGTACTATCAGAATGTGTCTCGGGGCCTTTCCCCCTGCCCTCTGGTGTCTCATGCCTATCACGCATAGTCCTCTCTATGTCTACCTCTGTGTCAGAACTGATGTGATCCTTGTCCTCTAACTCTGGCTCTGTATCTAATTGAGTGTGGAAGGGAGTGTAGTCCCTTCTGTTCCTGTCTCTTTTGTCTCTACAATGTCCTCTGTGGTACTAAATGTACTCGTCCCCAATATGTCCTCGATCGTCTGGGTATTCTGCACATGTTCCTGGAATCATGGGGTCATGAGAAGCACTTCTTCATGGGCTGGCAGGAAGAAGGCTCTGATACCACTGAAATATCCCAAATCCAATGGATCTAGATATGAACTGTTGCACTAGTGTCTAGACTCTCGGATCTAATACTCTAGGGGTTTCTGGATGCGTTTTAGTTACTTGTTTAACATGCTTGGTGATTTTCGCATGTGTGCGTCATATAAATAATGGTTTGAGCAGTATATATTATGTGTGCGAAATAAGGAACCAATAAAAAGTAGCTTGTTTCCCCCTAGACTTCAGAGATTTGTACTCAACGCCCTCCTTAGCTAGGTTATCCAACAACATTTTTTCCCAGTTGAAAATATATCCTTCGGCAACTTCATGAATTATAGATACCCATTCCACTGTGAAATGTGTAGGGTTTTTCTTCCCAAATAACCGACAGAGCATCAGGGCAATATATAAAAAGTGGACATCTAAAGACGTTGTGGAATATATGCCATGAGCTTCGGTCTTGAATTTGGCTAGATTTCCCCACTAGTTTTTAATTATATCATGACCAGTTCTACCACAATCATTGCATTCCCTCCGCTCAAAATCTAAAAGAAAAGATGAATTATAAGTGTATTTCAGCTCAAAGGAAAGTTTATACATTACTCGTAGGTCTTCTAGTTGAAAAGAGTTGACATAAGTCTCTTGGTGATTGGAGATACTTCGGGATGGGATATCTACATGATCCAGGGCCCATCTTATCATGTCATTGTAAGGCATAATCTTTGGTCGGGCAGTGATTCTGTGCAATTCTGACTGAGCCACCAGTGTGAGCTTAGCCAAGAATGTTTCAGCATTTTCTTCTGTGGAATTGTCAGGGCAGAGGAGAATTTCATGTTCCAGAATGTTATACACCTGCTTCCAAGACTTGATGGCGTCTGTAATTCGCGCAATAGTGTCTGAAATAATATCCATGTTAGGGTTGGAGTCCTCAACTGACAATTCCTGCTTCTTCCCTGCTTTGCGTGGCGGCATGATTCTTAGAAAACGAAATTATCCTTCATGTGATAATAAAAACTTATAATCTTTCGATCACTTCAAATATCCAATTGCAAATGATAGAATGCTTTGAAGCTCGAAATGCTTTTATTCATGAAAATAATGAAGTCTAACAATTTTCGAATTGATTTACTGACAAAACATTTAGTCAAGAAATCAATGGAATTTATTCCCTGGCATCGTGATATCTATCTAAATCTTTCAAACTTTAATCATCTATAAATGCAATTAATCTATGGCAATTCGGTATTTAGAGGTTTTGAAAGCAGAACAACGAAAATATTCCAAAGGCCGAAATCGCGGAGAAGCTAGTCACTAATTAATCGTTTTATGTTTTAATTAATCATATTTTGAAATCGTTTTAACCTTAATTACTTCAGGACTTCGGCATTCGGGAGTTTTGTATGTAGGATAATAGTGATCTTTCGAAGGCCGGATTTGCGAAGTGATTAACTAAAGAAAATCACGAATAATTAAACTTATTTTGATGTTTATTTGTGATTTTTAATTCATTATGATAACAAGTGCTTCGGTATTTAGATACTTCGGCAATCCTGAACTCACTCTTTAATTTTACTCCCGAAGGGCAATTTCCCGGAGTGAGATGGTAGTGGTGACGTCATTTTTAATGACGTGTCAAGAAAAGATGCGTGACATGTGTCATCTAAAAATAGGCAAATGATTTGATATAAATGTTAAAAGTGCATGCCACGTGTGAGTTCACGATAGAGTTTTATGACAGGTGTCCAGAGACTCATCCATAGATCTTTTTAACAGATTTTCGCAGAAAAATGACTTTGGGATTTCGGAGCTTCGCGATTTCAGGGTTTTCGTTCGAACGATGATATGAATCTTCCCAAAATGTAAAGTCCCAAAGTAACCATTGGAAGCTTGCTCTTAACAATCGCGCAACTCTATGAATTCGAGAACATGAGAACCACTTGATCATATTAGCCGAAATTTTTTACGGATGATATTGTAAGTGCCTGTTGATAAATAACAAATATAGATTTTATTCAAATTTGAAAGCCATTTTCCTAAAAAAATTTAGTGATTTTTTTTTTTTTTTATAGGTAAAAACCAAAAAGATTACAAAATTCAAAAATTCTAAAGTGTTCTAACAGAGTGTAATACAAGTACCAGCATGGTCGTGTTGTGGAGGGCTTCCTCTGTCATTGTTAAAACATTTAAGAAAGTAGCAGCTCCCATTCAGTCCTCCTAGTGTTAAAGCTATGTATGTTGGAACTTGGAAACAACCAACTTCTCAGTTTTTGGTGAGAAATTAATGTTGCTGATTCAGCTAATAATCAGTATTTGCACCATCAAATTCAGCAGCAGCACAGAAATTTCATGCACCTAGTATCATCCACTTATACAGGTGAATTCATCAGTTTGCCAATTTGCATGTAGACATATTCAAAATTGGTTTTTCTTTGTATTTGTCATCAATACATATCATTGATCAAGCAATATAGTATCCAGAAACGTCTGAATGAATTAGGAATGAATTTAAAGAAAAAAAAATCCAATATTCATTGATCAAGCAATATAATATCCAGAAACGTCTGAATGAATTAAGAATGAATTTAAAGAAAAAAAGAATCCAATATATTTCCATATGTCAGAAAATATCAATGGAAGAAATATCATACTTACCTGATAGTTTGATCTGGCCATCCTTCAAACAATTGTTTTCTATCAACAAACCACGGCTCCTTATATAAAATAAGGAAAATAAAAATTTGTACAGCCATATAATATGTCAACTTCCACAAGGATTCTTTGCATTTTGTAATTTTCCCCTGTTGAATTTCCCTTGTGACAGTTTCCCTATTTAAAAGCCAGATGGCAAGCTTCTGGAGGATATGATAGAAACTATTTTAGCAAATAGTTATGTTACAATGTACACAAATAACATTTAACATGATAGAAACTATTTTAGCAAATAGTTATGTTACAATGTACACAAATAAACATTAAATGCCAAATCAAAATCAAACCACAACTATATCTTTCCAAATGATTATATTCTTGTGACTCACAAACATGCCAAATTTTACAATATGGAATAATTTTAATACACATAATATAGGTGCATACAGCTTTCTGATCAGTGTCGTAAATATCTTCAATGTCGTGATTTTCGCATGTGTACAAGCTGAAACGATATATTTTTAAAAAAAATCACGATTTATGGAAACGCTTGTGACATCCCGATGTTAGAAAAAAATAGGGATACATTAAGACCTGAAAAAACGCCTATTAAAAAGTTTCAGTTTTTTTTTTTTTAATTAGATGGGAATTGAGAGAAAAAGGTATATCACCCTCTAAAATTAATTTTACGAGGTCTAAATAATCATTTTTATCACTGTCAAAGAACTTTTTATAAATTAAGGATTGATTTTTATGCATTGTCAAATAATTTTTTATAAATTAAGGATTGATTTCTATATGTGGTTTCATATTTAGATATCTGTTAAAATCCAACCATGTAAATTTTAGAAACCTAAATAATCATTTTTATCATTGTAAAATAATTTTTTTATAAATTAAGGATTGATTTTTATATGTGGTTTTCGTATTTAGATATCTGTTAAAATTCAACCATGTAATTTGACTTTTCTTTTGAGATTTATTTAAGGGTTTGCAAAGTGTATGGTGCTTGCTTTAAGTTATTGATTTTTCACTGGTATAGATGTTTTACAAAAGTTTGCACCACTTTATCATGCCTTATTTTAGACGTTCTATGAAATGATTTTTTTTCAGCGATATTTTTAGGGGACATTTGCTCAAAATCCGACAAGAAATTGTTAGATCGACAAATTTGAATGATCATTTCTGTATAATCCAAGTGCCCCAAAGATTTTTCAGCATGCTGAATCCATTTTTGCATTCAGAAATTGATTTTAAACAACAAAAAATAGTGATTTCATGCAAATTTATATTATCGGATTCTGGCGAAAAAAAACCATTTCGTAGAACAATTAGATAATGCCCTTTATCATAGTGCATAGCATCATTTTATGGAAATTTACAAAGACAAGTAATAGTGTAGAAACAAGTAATAGAGTGGAAACAGGTAATAGTGTATAACACCACTTTTACAGAAATTTGTTGTTTTGGTGCTTAGCCAACCTTGTAGGTGCTTTTAGTCGTGAGAACAAGTGAACTACATCTTAAAGGGTCAGAAGGCACTAGAGCTATGCACAACACTATTTTGGATAATGTTAGTAGTTCCTATACCAAACCCCTGAGGTTGCGGAAAGTATATATAGGGACTGATGACCACCCTAAGATGGCATCCATTAGAGACTATTGGGACGAGTAGACGATGACAAAGATACAGGTTCTGTTGCGGGAATATGAGGACCTATTCCCAACAAGCTTTTCATAACTCAAAGGTATTAAGGGAGATGAAAATAGAGTTAAAGCCTGACTCAAGACCAGTTAAACACAAGCCATACCGTTTGAAACCCAGAGTCAAAGAGAGTGAAAAATGAGATTGATAGGATACTGGCAGCTGGGTTGATTTTCCCTGTCGATAAGGCTGAGTGGATTAGTCCTATATTAATCCAAACAAAGAAAGGTACAAAGGATATACAAGTTTGTGTGGACTATAGAAGCTTGAATGTTGCATGTGTACATGACCCCTTTCCTACCCTCTTTTGTGATGAGGTACTGGATCAAGTAGCGGGAAACAAAGCATATTCCTTTACAGATGGCTTTTCTGGACACCACCAGGTTCGAATCACCAAAGAAGACAAGAAAAAGACTACCTTAACGACCGAGTGGGGATCATTTGCCTATAATGTTATGCCTTTTGGGCTCAAGAATGCCCCATTTGTGTTCTCTCGGATAGTGATTGTAGCATTCTGCGACTTCATTCATAAGTTTCTCAAGTTATACCTCGATAATTGGACTGTGTACAGCTTACTCAAGGAGCACATCGGACTATTATGGTTGATGTTGGACCGCTGCAGACAGCTACATATTTCCCTTAATCTGAGAAAATGTATTTTTTGTGTACCCTTTGGGAATCTTCTCGAACATATAGTTTGTAGGGAAGGAGTGCTAGTCGATCCTGCAAAAGTTGCAATAATTCTCAATATGCCTCCTCCTACCACTGTCAAATAGTTGCAGACTACTTTGGGCCATATTGGATACTATCGCAGGTTTATTAGGAATTACACAAGTATAACAACTACTAAAGAAATTCGAAGAATTTTGTTGGACTCAAGTGTAATATCCCTGATCCAGCTGATCTGGATATCTACTGTTGAACTACGGTTTGACTACTGAATCTGATACTCTGGGGGTTTTTTACTATGTTTGAGTAACTGTGTGAAGATGCTCGGTTGTTTTTACATGTGTGTTCCAGTTTATTATGTGTTTAGAAGTATGAAACAATACATGCGAAATAAGGACAACACAACTCATTGATATATATATAATGCTGGAAAAAGCAGGAAATACAATAAAGACTGGAAGCATATATGATAATCGTCAGTTAGATCTCATGGATCGACATTGGAATACAAAATAACAGATAAGAAATACCCATGACCAGAAGAACATGTGTTGGTTTGCGCATGCACGGATAGATCGGCAAAAAGTAGTCTGGCAGCTCACGGTAACTGCTGTAGAATTCAAAAAACTTGCCTTGATGGTGATACCCGTCAGACTGAGCTGGAAACTGTCTCAAAATATGCGCCCTAGCCTCTAGACTGATCCTGATGACTGTCGGACTAAAGATATGACCTCTAGATCTCTGGATGTCACCCCTTGGGGGTTTGCGCACCTCCTGGGCTCAATGAGTGCACCCTAGTGATTCCACCGGTGGAATATGACGATGTATAGCTCAAAACGATCGTCTTGATCTCTTCTGTAATGGGTCGTAAGGGATTCCTCAGATCTGCCCTAGAATGTCCCCTGGAACCCCAAATGTGCTTCCTCTGGAGTTGTGCCCTAAATGATTGTTTTCCGCTTTCCGGAAGATTCCACCGGCAGAAAATGACCACAGATGGCTCAATAGGTGTGCCCTGGCTAGCTCTCTAATGGGTCGGAAGGAATCGACCAAATATGAACTGTCACAAGCGGCCACACAAACCCTCTCTCAAACACTTGCGCCCTCACTAGCTGAGGTGTGCAATCACTGAACTGGACATTGTAATGCACGGTGAAACACCTGGATGGTATCTTTGATAGGCTAGGGTGTGTCTCTCAACACCGAAACTGATCAATGGTGGTGGTTTCCTCTAGAAATCCACAAAACAACAAGGGGGTCGATTTCCTCCTCCTCTGCAAATATCTTAACATCAAATCATAACATAGCATAATGAATTAGGTTGCTTTACCCTTCCTTTATAGCTTCCCAAAACCCTAATTCGTTGTTGACCTTTTCCCTCCAAGTGACTTTTACTTTATTTTATCATTCCTTGATTAGATCACTTAATTAATTAATTAATCAACCATTTTACCTCTAAAATGTGATTTATCCATCCTGATGGCTTCTCCGACCACTGAAAGTCACTTATCATCATCTTATCCTGTAATTCTCTTCCTCCCGATTCCGATGAGCTAATACACTAAGAGGTTTCTCCAAGTAATATGCCCATTATGACCTTCTTAGTGAATTTAATTAAGATATGACCCATAATAACTCAAAATTACAGAAATCGCC
>ML786474.1:332280-359340 GCA_009831015.1 Picea engelmannii | reverse complement strand
TGATGCGTTGTTATAGCCTTTGCTTCTCAATACATTGACACTTTGTTCCAAGTTTTGTATATCAGATTGTGTTTGGTTTAGTATCACCTTGTTGTCTAAATCAAATTCAAGTGATATAATTCTTATTATTATGCATACCTTGTCACTTCCAATTTGATAAAAGATATAACAGTTTAAGGATTCAGTTTATAAATGATAGCCTTGTCTTCTTTATGAATTGGATTAGCATGTATGAATTTGTTGTATTGTAGGCTTCCCTCTTGCATAAATTCATAATCTGAAAACTGTTATGATTTCTTTTATGTCTTGTTTGTCCTGTAACTCACTTCAGGAAGCATTATAGCTGATCCCTTGTGAGAAGCTTAAGGGCTAAATGGTGTGAACTTCTTCCTCCAGCCTGCTTACGAAGTCATCTTACACAGGTCAAACTTGGAGCGTATCCAGGTTAATTAGATAGATGTTTATCGTTTAATTAATTAGTAGTTTAGTTAGATTTAGATTAGATTATTTAATTGTAGTTAGTTTCCTTTCTGTTTTACAAAATATAAAAAGACAAAAATAGATTCCTGGTTGTCTTAGGGCAGCAAACATATGATTTTTGCAGGTTTTAATTAAATCTGTAATCTCTTCATATTGTATATTTGTAAATAAAGAATGATTGCAGCTGACAATTAAGTAGTTGATTTGAGTTATTATGATCATAGTTAGTATTTAGTAGTTAGAATAGTTAGCGTAATTTGTAGTTAGTTTAGTATAGTTTAGTTAAGTTTGTTTTATTAGTTTCTAGTTTCCTTAGTTTAGATCATTTAGCTTAAATCACTTTCTCTTTGGTTTCCTTACGAGACCTTAGGGCGGCCAACGGAGCCGTTAAACTCGTCAGGGTGGTCCATACCAAACGGCTTGGGTTATTTAGACAACCCCGGACCGGTTCCACTCTCCCAGTTGACGGACGGTCATTTTCGTCCATCAACAGGTTGGCCTAATAATACATCAGAAACATCAAGAGGAGCAATGTCACATAATACCTCATCCGTGAAGGGCTTGATGTTGTAGGGAAGCTGACATCGTCGACTGACGTGGAGGTCTCGTCCTTGGTGCAACCACCCGATGGTGTATGGTTGTGGGTGTGTTGTGGTTGGCAAGCCCAACTGCTTCATGACCTCTACCGAGATGAGGTTCTTCTGGCTCCCACTGTCGAAAATGAACTGCAACGTGGAACCCTTTACCCACATCTTGGAATGGAAGAGACGCTCTGCCTCCTCTGGATCTTTTGGTTCCTCCTTTTGGATCTTCGTGGTGGCAACGGTGGCGTTGGGCTCCGCATCGATAATCGGCTTCTCCCTGTCATTCCCCTTGTCAGGTTCTGATTCAGAGTTGGAGCATGCATCCGATTCAGAAGCCTTCAACTCAGCTACCAGTGACTGCTTGGCCTGACACTCACTTGTGTTGTGAGTGGAGCTCTTATGGAACTCACACCACTTCCCCGTGTCCTTTTTTGGTTTCGTGGTGTTTTTTTTTGCTTGTTTCTTTGGCGGGTTGTCCTGGGCTGCCCCACCTTGGCTTGGTCCTTTGTTTTTCGGTTTGGGAGTACCTTTCCCGTGCTTCTGATTTGCAAACCCAAAGTCTCTCTTCTTCTGTTTGAACTTCTGCTCAATCTTGGCAGCATATCGGTATGCCACACCAAGTGAGGAGATGTTGAGGAACTCCATTTCCTCCTGAATGTATCTGTGCAGACAACTGCAGTACTTTAACACCAAATATTTCTCTGAATCTTTGATACCCAACTTTGTGCATAGGGTATGAAACAGATTCTTCATCTCATGCACATCTTGGTCCCTTTGCTGCCACAATGTAGTCCATTGTATGTATTTGTCCTCATAGCTCCCCACAGGATAATATTGTTCCTTGATGGCATCTCAGAAATAATTCCAAGTGGGTGCGGCCAAGAACAAAGAGGGTTCTCCCTCGCCCTCTTGCTCCAAGTAGGTTTCCCACCGGTCCTTGACATGGGGGGCGGCTTTGAGGAGTGAGAAAATAATCTTTTCTCGATCGGAAAAGTCATGAACCAAGAAATATCCTTCTAATAGATTCAACCATCTATCTACGGCATCTGCATCTATTTGGCCATCAAATATGGGAATGTCAAATTTTACTTGTACCTTAAAAGGAGTGGCACCTCTAGAGTGGCTTCTGGATGTCGATGCACTGCCAGTCGGAATCCGTTGAAGAATCTGGGCAAAGTTGTCCATCATCGTGTTCCTTTGTTTCTCAAGGGCCTCCTCGAGCAACATTTTGATAGGATCTCCTGCTCCCTCATATTTATTTTCTTCCCCCATGGGTGGTCATCAGGGTTTGCGAGGTTGATCTTGCAAAGGTTCAACCAGATTGAGCCCCAACTCCTTATACCTCGATCTTGTTGGGGACATGCAAAGAAGGATCGAGAATGAGAATACCGCTTTGATACCACTGATCTGGATTTATGTAGGAACACAATGAAATACAGAAATACACATAAAGTTAGAGATGCAACAGGAATAAGACTTCATTTCATTAATAACAAATGACTGAAATATGCTTACAGACAGAATGGAAATAAACTAGCTAGGGCATTGGTAGCTTATCTTTGAGAAGAGATGTGGTTGCTACTCGCATCCATGAGAAGATGATTACAATGAGGCTCCAGAGGCCTTTTTAAAATAGACAAGAATGCCAAAATTTATATACATCCAAAACCCTAACCCTAGGAGATGAAGCACCAAAATTCAAGTGGGCCCCATTTGGGTAAGTTAGTACATCAACTTCCCGGGGTCGTAACTTTTGCATACGATCTCCGTTTTAAGCGTGTGATAGCTCGTTGGAAAGGAGTCATCGAGGAGATTAATTTTGGGGGATCAATAATGCCTTCAAATATCATTGAGAACCTCTATCTAAAAAAAACTTCATTTAGGCCCTCAAAATGGCCCCGGAAGTTAAAACCTGCTAAAAATAGTAAATTGCCAAAATTGCCAGAAAACTGTTTTGAGCCAGTTGGAAAAGGTGGGTGGCCATCGATATCCATATGGATCAAATAAATTAACACCAATCTCACCAAATCCATGGCCTTCCACCCCTAAATGGATGTCCAAACCAAGGTCGTCAACACGATGATTGTGAATATCTTGTGCATGTAAAATTCTAATCATACACGGACATGGCATGAGATTCTTCCCTATGTTCAACACGATTACAATATTTCCCTACATAGATAAACCAACCACACCCCCTTCTAGGTGGGGTTGGGATTTCAAACATTAGGTAACATGGATGTTGCACTTCCCCTTGCATCCACACAGGAATAATCGCCCCATGCACAACCCGAAGCTGACAAAGCCACCTAGTTCATTGAATGAATACAAAAAATCTTCCAACATGTTCAGGATATTTTGCAGAAGTCCAATTCCAAGTACAAGTATCGTCATGATCAAGCCTTGGTGTCACAAAATTTTTAGGTGGGAGATAAAGTTTGGTTGCACTTGCATAAAGAATGCCTTACAGGACCACATCGAAAGCTTCATCCAGTCTGTTATAGACCTTACACAATCACCAAAGATGTGGGTGAAAATTATTTTGAGCTCAACATTCCCCCCTTCCTTGGTTTGCACCTAGTGTTTAATGTGGACCTCCTTCACCCATACTTTCCACCCTTATTGGACACCTCAGAGATAGTAGAACACTTGACACTGACATAGTTCAACCCTGAATGCATGGAAAAAGAAGCCACTTATCATATCGTGGACACAGAGGTCAAGGGGAATTGAAAATATAAGCTTCAAATTTATCGGGTTGTCAAAGCAGGGCAACTCCTGTAGCAAGGCAAGTGGCTCACCCGGGGCCAAACTCAACAAAAATTTCCTCATTGAATGGGGGAAGTAAATGCAATGGAGATCATTTCTTCCTAAGGAGGGAGGATTGATCCATATGGATATCAATGGCCACCCACCTCTTCTATCAAGCTCACATACAACTTTCATCTTGGCAATTACAATTTTTATCTTGGCATTTTTTTCTACCTTTTCGGGTCCTAAACTTCCATGGTTGTTTTGAGGCCCTAAACAACGTTTTTTGGGCCTACCAAAATCACACTGTAGACACAGGAAAAGTGTTATGGAATAATGTGTAATCCTCAGATAGAACTTTCCAACATGTTATTTTTCTCCTAAAATAGATATTGTATGCAAAAGTTACGATCCCAGGAAGTTGATGTACCCACTTTTCCCATCGGGGCCCACATGGCTTTTGGCATTTCATCTCCTAGGGTTAGGTTTTTTTATTTATAAGGATTTATATTTACCCCTTAATGATAAAAAGGCCTGGAGGAATCATTGTAATGTGCTCAGACTAATGCATGTAGCCGCCACATCTCTTCTCAGAGATTAGCTACCACCATTCGAGCAAGATTGTTTTCATTTTGCATTTTACAGTTTCAATAGATTTCTTTATTGCATAGAAGTTAAGCTCCACAAAATTATGCTACATCCAATTATTACAACAGTAAAAGTTCTTAAAAGCAATTACAAAAGTTGATTTTTACATTACCTAATTAGCTTCTGACAAGTGCTAGTATATTGCTAGTGTTGGATTATGACTTTTAGTCATTGTGAAGCTTATTTAAGGCATTGATTTTGAGGCTATCATCTTGTATACATTGTTGTTATAAAAAAAATTGTTTGCTTCATCTTGCATCAACTTATTTCTTTTATAGACAAGTCCAACGTTTTTTGAAGTAATAACATCAAATTGTACATGAAAAAGATATCGTTTTCTTGTTGCTTTGTTCTGGGTAGGTACACTCAGCCATATCATTGCTTCATTTTCTAAAACCTTGGGACTTTCAGATCAGTGTGACTTGTGAGAGGGGGCATATTTTATTAACACTTCAACCTTTGCCTTCTCAAACCCCCAAGTCACAGGGGATGTCTCCCCTAACCTATCATCCCTAAATAGAAAGAGGTGTTGTATTAAGGTGACAATGATAGGACAACCTCTTGTTACGCCAATTTTCCCTCCTTTAGCCTCTCCCCTTGGGACAAGTACAAATTGCGCGATAACATTTTGGTGTCGTTGTCAGGGAACACTGAGTCAATTCTCCTAAAGAAAACACTTTTTGGTAAGCCTTTACTCAAAAATATTTATCTTACAAAGATTACTTGGTAACTCCACTGAGGGTCATCCCCTCATCCCTTCGATAGTTTCAAGAAAATTATTTGGTGACTCCACTAACCTTTTCCAAGGTGCCACCTTACTTTAAATTTTTTGATATTTCCAAGTTATGGGATCATGGCGCCCTGGGAAAAAGTGTATCTGACTATTGATTTGTATTTTTCAGGATCCCTTTCTGATATGGATTGAGCACTTTCCTAAAGGTGTGAATTGACATGATTATTTCCCTCCATCCCGTCTCCATGAGTTAGACTTTACGATTTCCGATGATGCAGTATAATTTCTAAATCATGTCATTTTTATGCTTGACTTATCATTGTTTTGGTTTATGATGAAGCACAAAGGAATTTATTATGAGACATTGCTTGGGTGTTTTCATTGGCTATTTGACTACACCTAGAATTCAACAAACAGGTAAGTAGAGGTAAGTAGGTAGACATTTTGCATTCATTGTATATACCATTTTCATTTCATGCTAGAGTAGTTGTATTTCCATTTGTATATATGTTTGCTTACTTTCATTTTATTGTACCATGTATGAGCCAGGGGAGATATCACCACCCCAAATGATCACTAATAAATTTTATTGAGATCTAGTAGGTCACGGGTCATACCAGAGATGTTGAGGTTCTCATGCACTCTATGGTGAGCACATGTACTTGAGTTGGAGCTAGATGTTATCCCCTAGCCTAGGGATAACTAAGGAGATTATGTCTCGAGGCCCACATGTCCTGGACATGGAGTACCGAGATCCATATTGAAAGAATTCCCTATCAAGTTGTTTCCCTTATGAGTGAGTTGCCACTGGGTGGTTTCATGAGGGACAAAATCATGCCAATTCACACTTTCCTAAAGGTGTGAATTGGCATGATTTTGTCCCTCCCTCCTGCCTTCATGAGATAGACTTTATTATTTTCGATAATTCAGTACCAATAGTCATATTGACAGAATTCCCTAACAAGTCATTTCACTTAGGAGTGAGTTTCAACTAGGTGTGTTCGTGAGGGACAAAATCATACCAATTCACATTTATATTGGTTGAAACTCCGATAGGATGTCACCAAGTATATCAGGTCCTGCACGGCCTGTGCCATTTCCAAACCAACCATTAAGAAACAAATCATGTACACCCCTCTTCCTACTCTTGACAGACCATGGGAATCCATCTCGATGGACTACATTTTGGGCCTTCCTTAAAACAAGAAGGGAAATGACTATGTTTTCATGGTTATTGATCGATTTTCCAGGATAGTGATTTTAGTTGCCTACAAGAAGAGTATCACAATAGAGACCACCACCAACCTCTTCTTCAAATGAGTTTGGGTACATTTTTTGGATACTACAAACCATCATCTCAGATATGGATAGTCGGTTCCTTAGCACATTATATTCGAGCCTATGGTCATATATGGACACCAATCTCACCAAATCCATGGCCTTCCACCCCCAAATGGATGTCCAAATCGAGGTCGTCAATAGGATGATCATGCATATCTTGTGCATGTAAAATTCTGATCATCCACGCACATGGGATGAGATTCTTCCCTATGCTCAACACAATTACAATAGTTCCCTACATAGCTCAACCAACCACATCCCTTTCCAAGTGGGGTTGGGATTTCAACCATTGGATATCATGGATGTTTCACTTCCCCTTGCATCCACACAGGAAGAATCACCCCATGCAAAAATTGAAGTCGACAAAGCCACCTAATTTATTGAATGAATCCAACAAATCCGCCAACATGTTCAGGATATTTTGCAGAAGTCCAATGCCAATTACAAGTACCGTCATGATCAAGCCTTGGTGTCACAAACGTTTCAAGTGGGAGATAAAGTTTGGCTGCACTTGCATAAAGAACACCTAACAGGACCCCATTAGAAGATTTGTCTACATTGTTATGAACCTTACACCATCACCAAGGATGTGGGTGACAATGCTTTTGAGATCAACATTCCCCCCTTCCTTGGCTTGCACCTAGTGTTTAATGTTGACCTCCTTCACCCATACTTTCCACCCTTATTGGACACCTCAGAGATAGTATAACACTTGACATCGATAGAGCTCAACCTTGACTGCATGGAAAAAGAAGCCACTTATCATATCATGGACACACAAGTCAAGGGAACTTGACAATCTAAGCTTTGACTTTATCAGGTTGTCAAAGTGGGGAAGCTCCTGCACCAAGGCAAGTGGCTCACATTCAACAAAAATTCCCTCATCTAATGGGGGAAACCAACGCAATGGACAACATTTCTTCTTAAGGAGGGAGGAATGATCCAAATGGATATTGATGGTCACCCAACTCTTCCAACTAGCTCACATACAACTTTCATCTTGGCATTTTTTTTCTACCTTTTTGGGTCCTAAACTTCCAGAGTTGTTTTGAGGCTCTAAACAACGTTTTTTGGTCCCGCCAAAATCACACTATAGACAAAGGAAAAGTGTTATGGCATGATTTGTAGTCCTCGAATAGACATTTCCAACAGGTTATAGTGCACCTAAAACAGAGATCGTATGCAAAAGTTACGAACCCGGGAAGTTGATGTACCCACTTACCCCATCGAGGCCCACATGACTTTTGGAACTTCATTTCCTGGGGTTAGGTTTTTTGATGTCTAGGGTTTTCTGTTTATGTATTTATGATAAAAAGGCTTGGAGGCCTCATTTTAATGTGATCAAACTAATGCGTGTAGCCACCACATCTCTTCTCAGAGATTAGCTACCACCATTAGAGCAAGATTGTTTTCATTTTTCATTTTACAGTTTCAATAAATTTCTTTATTGAATAGAAGTTAAGTTCCACTATATCTTTGTTATTTTTTTTTGTATAGCTGTGTTAATTTTATATATTTGGGTTTCATTTTTTTCCTCTCATAAATTTGGATCATCACACAAAGTATTTTAATTTTATTTTTGTTGTAGTTCGAATTAAAGTTTGAAAATTTTCTATTTATTAATATGTTCGGTACTACTTTTTTTTTCTTCTAGTTATAACTAGAGTTTGAAATTTTTCTATTTAAATTACTTATAAAAAAACATTTATTAACATCTCCATTTGTTTCTAGATGCATGAGGTCATCCTTAGGCATGGGAGCCCTGATCTACTAGCAAGTCTCGTGACCCCTCTATATGAGGAAGCTATAGACACTTTATCCTCATTGTTTATCATCATTATCAATAGACATAGATACATTTATATCTTACAGAGATATTATTCAAAATGTTAAATGACGGAAAGTATTATTGCAATACACGTTTCCCAATTGTTGTTTCAAATTGTGGATTGATAAGAGGAATTAAACTTGCTCGAGGTCATGTATTGGTATGAGAATTTAATTCATTGAAGGTGGAGTATCTCATGGAGTTATGTTGGATTTAAAATTTGATTAGGAGGAAAATTTCAAGATCATTGATTCTCATGAAATTGCATGCAACGCGTTTATGATATTTGATTTGTAGAAGGATGAATTGTGTCACTATATCCTAATTTGTTCCATGCAAAAGTTAGAAAATATGATAGAAACAAAAAATGAATGACATAATTGAGGGGATTGACATCCAAAATGAAATTTCAACTCCTTTAACCATTGAGATAAGGGTCATTTTTTAATTGTTTATGAAGTGCACTAGTGGGATGATGATGATGATGATAATGCTATTGTTTTGTAGATTAAAGAGGTTGTGTCGATGATGAACCATGCTAAGCACTCTTGAAATTTAAAGAAAATTTGGGATTCATGTTTTCATAGAAACATTTGTGGAGAAGGGTTTAGACTTATATGTCTATTTCAAAATCTACTCTCCAAATCTTCCAGACTCCGGGAGGTCTCAAGTTCAATTCCAAGTCCTTCCATATGGTCTCCTTTCTCTAGTTGGGGTTTTCTTAGCAAGATGCTTGGATCCCAAAGCAACAATACAACCTTTGATTTAATAAAAGGTACACCCCTATAAGTGGTATGCATCAATTTATTGATGATTGGGTGAGTACAAGCTAATGATGGTCTCTCATGACAAGTTAGTGGCAATGAAAACATGAAAAAACAACAATCTGTTAACTTCGAGGGATTATTCAAGGTACTTTCACAATGAATTTGAATATGGTGTAAGTATATGAAACATTGGAATATGAATTATATTTTTGAATATATAACTTTTATTCATAGAAATTCTAAATAACTATGTCAAATTTGATTTTTTCTAACAATGGTATGCTATTTTTCCAACAAAATATAAGGTATATGTTTTTGTTCGTGTAGGTGTTGAATACCTCAATGATGGAATTTTATTCCAAAAACTTGTATACTTGTAGAAAAGCAATTTTTCTTGTGCTATTTATTTTTTGGAAATTTATAATATTAAATTAATATTTTTTTTAAATTATCAAATTCAATATATGCTTGAAATTACAATGCCTTTTGTTAGTGCAGGTTAAGAGGGTCTTAACATGATCAAAAAAAAAAAAAAAATCTTTGTATCATACATATCGGTCTCCTCTAATGTGAAATATAACTCATTCAATAAATGGTTAAGCTACGAAAACGTTATATCATAAATAAGAGAGGTATGTATTCTAATATTTCGATATGTGCGAAGACAAAATTAGATTAAAAATAGTAAACAATATTAATTAAAAAAAAAAAAAACTATATATTTTGAATCTACATAGACGACTCTACCTTTTCGTCAAAAAATGAATTGTTTATCCAATATAAAAATAATGTCAAAGATAGATATATATGAGGTATTCACAAATATGGAGTTTTTATTATCAATTTGTAGGCTGGACCATTATGTTTCTAATCCCAAACCTAAATCTAAGGCAACTAAGTCAGCAAAGAGACTGACAACCCCACCCCCAAAAAATGAATTCAAATGAAGGTGCATGTGTTTTTAAGAGAACATAGGAACTCTAGGAACAACATGCATGCACTATAGAAACATGCATGCATTCCTAAGAGCACTCACATGCTCTTATAAGCTATTTTTTATTTTTCATTCTATTGTCCCTCCCTCTCTCTCTATATACCTATCTCCTACATCTACTCCTCTCTCATACATATACCCCCCCTCTCTGTCTCCCTCTCACTCTCCCTCTCTACCCCCCCTGAATGTCTTCCTCTCTCTCCCTCTCACACTCCTATACATGGTAAGACCTAGACATGGAAATACTTAGAAATCACAAGGCATGGAAATACCTAGACCTAGACCTTTTCTTGACATGCCTCAGACTCTCACGCCCACTCCCTCTCTATCCCTTGCTTTTCCTCTCTTTATCTCTCTCTCTCTCTTCCTTTATCCCTTCCTCCCCTAATACTCCCCCCTCTCTCTTCCACCTCTCTCCTCATTATTAGTCCTAGTCTCACTCTCTCTCTGCCACTCTCTCTCTCTCTATTCCCCCTCTTTGTATCCCTCTATATCCCCCCCTTCCTCTCACTCTCTCTCTACCCCCCCTTCTATATCTTCCTCTTTGCTTCCCTTCCTCTCACTATCCTTCTCTATACCCCCCCCTCTCTGTCTCTGTCTCATTGCCTCTCAAACTCTCTCTCTCTACCCGTCCTCTTTTTATTTCTATCTCCCCCTCTCACATGCTCAAAAACTCTCTCTCTCCCCCCTCCCTCCATATATATCTACCCCTCCTACATCTACCCCTCTCTCCTACATTTATCTCTCTCTCTATACCCCCCTCTCTATCTTCCTCTCTCTGCCTTTCACACTCTCACACACTCTTTATACTTCCCTTATATGCCTTGCTATCTCTCCCTCCCACACTCTCATAGCACACTTTCTATCCCCCCTCTATGTATTCCTCTCTCTCTCCCTCCCACACTCTAACACACTCACTCTCTACCTCCCCTCTTTTTCTTACTCTCTCTCCCTCTCACACTCTCACACACTAGAAAGTTTTTCACATTGCAATGGAAGGCATGATAAGGAAAGAAATGGCCTTGACCTAGACATGGCAAGGCATGGTAAGACCTAGATCTAGACTTATACCATGACCTAGAATAGAACTTTCATCACCATGCCTTACACTCTCACACCCACTTCCTCTCTATCTTCCCCCTCTTCAACTCTCTCTATGTCTCTCTCTCTCTCTCTCTCCCTCCATATTTTTCTCTTCCCCCCCCCTCTCTCTCTGTCTCTCTCTCTCTCCTTTTTTTAAGTATCACTCTCACTCTCTCTCTCTCTACCCCTCTTTGTATCTTTCTCATTCTACCCACCTCTCTATCTCTCTCCATATCACTCTCAACCTCTCTTCTACTCTCGCTAGCTCTCTCCCTCCCTCCTCTTCTTTCCATCCTCCCTCTCTCTCTCTACCCTATCCCTATATCTCTCCATATCACTCTCAAGCTCTCTTTTACTCTTGTTGGATATTTCACTCCATCCCCTTATCTCCCTCTCCCCTCCTATTTCCTTTTCATGTACTCTGTATCCCCTGTTTCTCTCTCCCTCCCCACTCTTTCTCTTTTCCCCTTGTTCTAGCTCCCTATGTCTCTGTCCATCTCATCTTCAACCTCTATTCTACTATTGTTTTCTCTCTACATACTCCCCTTCTCTCCCCCATCCCTCTCTCTCTACTACCTCCCTCTCTCTCTTCATCTCACTCTTGACCTCTCTTTTTCTATAGTCACCTTCTCTCCTTACCTCTTGCATATAAAACTCCCTCTCTCACTCATTGTATCCCCCTCCCTTTCTCTCCCCCAATATCCCCCATTCCCTCTCTCCCCCCTTCCTCTCTCTCTCTCTATGCCCACTCTCTATCTCCCTCTCCCTCAATATCACACACTCTATTTTTCTTCCCTTGTCGCCCCCTCACACTCTCCTTCTTCCTCTCTCTCCACCCCCCTTACTTTTTGTCCTCTATCTGAATCCCACACTCTCATACACACTCTCTCTACTAGTCTTCTATGTATTCCTCTCTCTCCCTCTCAGACTCTCACACACTATAGAAATTTCGTTACATCACAAGGCAAGAAATGGCCTTGACCTAGACATGTCAAGACCTATACCTAGACCTAGGAATAATAAGACCTAGACATGGAAAGGCATGGAAATACCTAGACATAGACCTAGACATGGAAACCACACAAAGGGGGGAATTCCTCGATGTTTAACTTATTCCCTCACCATACGAAGAACCAACAAGTCCTACATCGATGGATGAAGAAATATGAGCCCCAACAATAGCTACAATGGACATTGATTTACATGAAATTGCTTAGGACCAATGGACAAAGACATAGGCAACCTACAGAGACCTGCGAGGGCCGAAGGAGCACATAGATTAAATCCTTGGGGAGCACTTCAGAACCTAAGCATAGAAGTGGCAACACAGGTACCTTTGCACGATACTTTAGTGAGATACTTGAGATTATTGCGTATTCTTGGAGAATCACTCCATATGTGGTCACACAATTCTAGGACACAGCCAACTTCAACGTGACAAGGTACAATATTTGGATCCAAGCACGTAGGGATCCGGGGAAGGAATGGATACAATTAATATATTGTATCATTGAGGAAGATGTAGAAATGGCCATGAGGAATTGACATGACGACTGGAGGATTCCAGTCTTAACTCAATAATTTTATAAGGGTATGGAAGTAGGTGAAAGGTCAACCAAGACAATTGTAGGAGACAAATATGGGCCTAAAAAGTCGAAGCCAATTCAGAATCCAGCGCAACATAAGAAGGGGAGTTTTCCAAAGAAAGATGCATTGGTAGGAAAAAGGACACTGCCCTAGCGCCAAGAGAACAAGAAATGGGAGATACAAAAAAACATGAAACCCCCTCGACATCCACCACATAGGAAACAACACAACCTAAGCAGCCAAACATACATATAGGGGGTTCGTGCAAGAAGGCCAAAGCACAAAAAGAGCTACCATAGTATACAATCACTGAGGATGACGTCAACTTCCTGGTAGAAAAAGTATAGGAATGCGCAACTGAGGATTTTGAAGATTCCCAACATGAAAGAGACCGAATTCAATATGATTTGGCCAATATAAGGTAGATCTTAGAACAAATCAGAGAAATGCACAAACGTGAAAATGGAACATATTCATTCCTAGCATCAACAAAAGAAAAGGCAAGGGTTGCGTCTAGCGAGCAATATACAATCCAAACTATAGCACAGGCGAACCTGAGCTTCCCAGTTACACCAAATATGTTGCATATGGATGAGACAATAGCCTAGACACCACTGAAGGATCTGGCATAAGTAGATTTAGTACTGGAAAGGATACCAACAAAGGATTTG
This sequence comes from Picea engelmannii, assembly GCA_009831015.1. Taxonomy (NCBI): domain Eukaryota; kingdom Viridiplantae; phylum Streptophyta; class Pinopsida; order Pinales; family Pinaceae; genus Picea; species Picea engelmannii. The sequence continues at coordinate 345,873 of ML786474.1, read as the reverse complement.
TAAAAGCTTCAAGTTAGTGTCACACAAGAGGTGTAGTCACGTGCACGAATAGATGTAGCATACTTGCAGCATACGAAGAATGGAAATGAAGTGTAAGAATTGATAGTTGATCAGGTCAATATAAAAACCAAGGAAGAAAACAAACACATAAACAAGATAGAGAAGGGATTGATAGCAACATATATCCGAATCCCAAACAATGTGCACGCAGTAGAGCAAAGTATAGTGGAAAATATCGGCCTAATTGTAAGGTGAGCGCCTCTTTCATTCACAGATGTCGGTGAAGAGTAATCCAATGCACTTCATCTTTTATAGTGGTAGCCAAAAGAACCTCATCTCAAAGTAGGTTGTCAAGTGGTTGGATCTACTGACAATGGCACACACACAGTCGTACACCCTTGAATGGATTTTCCAAGGGAGAGATCTTCACGTCAGCCAACAATGTTGTCTGGCCTACAGAATCAAGCCCTTCAAAGATGAGGTATTGTGTGATGTCGCCCCCCTTGAATTTTGTGATGTTATTTTGGGCCAACCTTATTTATGGAAACTTCATGTTGTATATTAGTCTAGGCCTCATAGTGTTATTGTTACTTTGGACAATAAATTATGCAGGATACCCGAGGTAGTCCCATCTACATCCATTTCCTTTATCTATACCAAGTAATGCAAGAAGTTCATCTCTCATACTGGGATGTTTTTCTTCTTCATGAATCATGCTCAAAGTGAGTGGAAGGTTGCAACCATATCCATGGAATCCTTGACAAGTCTCTCCACACAATAGAAGCAAGTGGATAAGGTCTTGGAAGAATACAAAGACATATTCTCCTCACCCACTAGGGTACCTCTGCGCTATCAGGTTAAGCACTCAATTGATCTAACCCCTACCACACCACTACCCAATGGGCCAGTATATCATCACTCTCTATTAGAAAATGAGGAAATCAAGAGGTATATCAAAGAGCTACTCGAAAAGTGGCACATCTTCCCAGGATCATCACCTTCTGGAAGCCCAATCATGTCAGTGTAAATGAAAGATGGGACCTGGTGACTCTACATTGATTATCAAGCCCTAAATAAAATCATAGTCTAGAAGCGGTACCCAATTCCCTGAATTTATGATATCCTTGACCAGCTCAAGGGGGCCACATACTTAACTAATATTTATCTAAAGTTCCGCTACTACCAGGTCCCAATAGAGAAGACCAATGTATGGAAGACTACCTTCAAGTCCATAGAAGGCCCTTTTGAATGGTTGGTCATAAGTTTTGGCTTGAAAAATGCCCCAAAAACTTTCATGAGGATAATGAATGATATCTTGTGGCATTTCACCAACTCTTTTGTGGTGGTGTATTTGTATGAAATCCTCCTCTTCAGCAAGAATTAGGTGGAAAACTTGCTGCATATTCAACATGTTCTGCACACTCTATAGCAACACAAGCTATATGCAAATTTAGAAAAATGTTCCTTTAGCATGAACAAGGTCCAAAACCTAGGATACATTGTTAATGAGCATGGGGTGGATGTTGATCCAGCCAAGATCTAGGTCATCCATGGCTAGCCAAACCCGACCACACTCACTAAGATTTATATATCCTTAGGCCTTGCCAATTTCTATCACAGGTTCATGTTGGGGTTATCCTAGTTTGCAAGGGCCCTTATCCAAGTGACGAGGGGTTGTGGAAAGGAAAAAATTGTGTGGGGCCAATCAAAAGACAAAGCATTCAATGATTTTAAGCAGAGCTTGAAGTAGCGCTTGTGCTCTGCCTTGATGCTCTCATTACCCAACCCGCAACAAATTTTTCAGATTGAGACAGATTATTTAAACTATGTTGTGGGAATTTTTCTCACTCAGCATGGACATCCCATGGCCTATCATAGTGATATGCTAACAGACACTTTCTGTAAGTTCCCCACTTAGAAAAAAGAAGTGTACTCCATTATAAAAGCCTGCCGCTAGTGCATAAATTACATTCTCGGGAAGGAGACAATCATCCACACTGATCATAAACCTCTGCAATTCATGCAGACATAAGGAAAGTTGCAAAATGGCTGCCATCAGAAGTGGTCCACATACTTGCATCAGTTCCATCTCAACATCAAGTACAAGACATGGAGCACTAACCGCATCGTTGACTGGATTAGCCGACCTCTAGTTTCCACACTAACCACAATGCTACACTCCTTCACACATGAGACCTATGGATGCCCCCAATTCTACGAGAGAGATCTTGACTTTTCCACTACTTACCATATGCTGGGCAAAAACACAACTATCACTGATTTTCATCTGTAGGACATGTTGTTGTGCCATCTGTTCCATCTCTGCGTTCCATCAAGCGAGTGAGCGAAGATGATTTGGGAATCTCACTACAGTCAAGTGGCAGGATACTTAGGCATATAAAAGATAGTGGCAGTGTTGCAACACCATTTCTATTGGACAAAACTCCAATAGGATGTCATCAAGTATATTAGGTCCTACATGGCCCATGACATTTCCAAACAGACCATTAAGAACAAGGCATGTACACAACTCTTCTTACTCTTGACAGACCATGGGAATCCATCTCGATGGACTACATTTCGAGCCTTCCTTCAACCAAGCAGGGAAATGACTATGTTTTTGTGGTTGTTGATACCACAAACCATCATCTCATATATGGATAGTCGGTGCCTCAACACATTCTATTCGAGCCTCTATTCATAACTGGACACCAATCTCACCAAATCCACATCCTTCCACCCCCAAATGGATGTCCAAACTGAGGTCATCAATCAGATGATCGTGAATATCATGTGCATGTAAAATTATAAGCATCCACGCACATGGGATGATATTCTTCCATATGTTCAACACAATTACAACAGTTCCCTACATAGCTCAACCAACCACATCCCTTTTCCAGGTGGGGCTAGGATTTCAACCATTGGGTAACATGGATTGTTACCCATGATTTTGGTCATCATGATGATGTATTGATGATGGTGTACTCAGGCTCTTCATAAGAAATTTCTCCTGAGAAAAAGTTATTTTCATCTCTTCCAGAAAACTCATTTTTGAAGACTGTTCGCAGGCTGCTAGTATATTTACCTGTGAGAATCAATGATTCTCGCACTGTGTAATATTGCCTGCCTGCGAACTCAATTTTTCAAAACTTTGGATTTGAGTTTTGGCATTTTTAACTGCCCAGATCAGTTTGATTGCCTCATAAAATTTTTTTGGACCATTGATTGATGTCCTTCTTGTCTTCGTTTGCATGCCTGAACAGTCTTAGGATTTCAAGGCTTTTCTTGTCATTTTTGGCTTGACTTTCATTTCTTGACTTTTCTTGGCAAAACCATTCTCTCTGACTTCAGAATCTGAGTGTGTTTGATTAGTTAAGAACCAATGATTGGTTGAAAGTTGAGTGCTTGGTTTTTCTCATTTTCTTATTGGTATGAAAGATCATTTTCTTTTGCATTTGAAAAGACTAAATTGGTTTGCTCTTTATTTTTGTTTTCGTTGAAAGAGTGCATTGGGTGTTTATCATTGATTATTCATTTGGTTTTTGATTTTTTGTACTCTTGCTGTCATACTGTGGGTCCTTTTTAAAAAGTGGACAAAAAGTTTTTATTACAAAAAATTCTTTTCATTTTAGAAAACATTGAAAATCAAATTATTGAGATTGTTGAAGTATTTGAAAAAGACACAATAGAGAGTTGTCATTTGATACGTGATTGTTTGCATTTGCATTTCAAAGGAAATTTTGCATTGTAGTTCAAGGTTGATCTGGAAAAATTTCTCTCTCTCCCATACATAGGATTCATTGAACGAAAAGTGATATATTTCATTCTCATCCTTGCATTGTTGGGTTAGATTCATACAACATAAGTTTTATTTCCGTTACCTTTGAGTAAACAACAACTCTTAATAACACTACGTAATCATAAAAATTATCTAGTAAATCTTTTCTAGGGATCTATTACACCAACATTTAGCTAGGCTAGCGCTTTGGAGTAGGAAGAGAGATATACTCTCCAAAAGCACAAAACACACAATAGCATCGTGTGTTAGGGAGTGTTAAATTCCATTTGCAACATCTTGTCCTGGGAAGCCCTTCTCACACAAGGGTCAAACACTAGGTCGCATTGATATTGGCAGAGTTACTCACCCTACTTTGTTGATATCAGTGTAGAGATTGCATGTATTACAGGGATCACTCGGAGGTATACCCACAATGATGAGTGGAAGCCTTTTGAGTTGATTGCAGGCTAGATACCCTACCCTTGCATGTGGATCAGACTGTCGACTGTTCCCCCAGGCTATATTGTTGTTGGTGGTGACCTTAGTGGCCTATCTTTCTAGTTTCTTACCCAAGGTGACTGTGGAGAGAAAAGTCCTTATGGTACCTGGAATTGATGTTGACCAAACTCACTCGGGCTCCTCGGAGGGTATACCCACGATTATGTGTGGGAGCTTGCACCAGGGTGTAAGTCCGTTAAGAAGGTTGTTAGCATAACTTTTCCACCCTAGCCCTGCCCCTTCTCGTCTCGTTGTTGTGATGTTGGATTGCATCACCAACTAGTGGCTTCGAAATTAGAAGGTCTTGTTTGCCTGGTGATTGCTTCCTAGATTTTGTTTACTAGCACGTGTTGTTTGTTTCTCGAAGTTGACCATAGGATTTTCTTCGTGAAGTTTGTTACTCGTTTACAATAGCTCCCCCACGTCGTTCATGTAGAATGCAGGGTTTATATCCAGAGCATCTGGATGGTTCTCAACCCTTGCCTACAGGTACACCTGAGGGCTCTCCTCGGCAAAGTGAAGCCACAGTCGTCACCACACCACAAGTGGAATGAACTGACTCTCTAGAACCTTTCTGAATTACCAATACTTGAGAGGATTTTTGACTTCACCCTGGTTATGAGCGACCATTTATGTGACTGAATTCTTCCAGAGAATTAGTTGTTACATCTTCTGGATCACCCGTTGGGCCTTTTCCCGGCATAGAAGGCCAAGATCCTTTTTGGTCTACAGGTGTTTTTCGACGGGACCTTTTTGGTCCTGGTTCACCTGTGGTCTCTGAAATCAACCCTCTGGTGTTTCCTGAGACAGAGACTGTACCATTGACTACCACTTATCACTTTACTGTCCCTGCCGAAATGGCCCATCTCACGAATACTACGAGTGTCCCAACTGGGTTCACTGCAGCTGGTCTTGCTCCTATAAACACACAGTAAACGCCCACTGTCACTTTGACACTACCACCCAGATACCATGCATTGAATGCTTCTATTCCAACACCTCCACAAACCCCATCTGGTTCTCCAGGTGGTCCTTCTTTTCCTGGGCACCCTATTCCCGGTTTTATTCTGACACTCCCTCAATTTCCTTCTGGAGGAACTTTCTTATCTTCCACTGGCAATCTTAATCCTAGTGGCACTATCCTATCAATTACACCAAACTTGCAGATTCTCATTGGTGGACAAGGTGGTACGATTCCACTTCCTCTTACCAGACACATTCCAATTACTACACAACCTTCGATTGGGACACAACTTCCGGTTGGAACTCCACCTACGATAGGGGGACCAACCCCACCTTTTGGACAAAATATACCTCCCTCTTTGGCCCAATATTGGAATCAGATGATACAAAATCCTCCCCAAATGACTGGGGGGTAGCAGTTTCCTGTCCCTACTATAGGCCAACCATATCCAGGTATACCCAATCCTATTTGGGGTCCGAATGCTAAACTCATGTCCCCACTCAAGGTTACAATCCTTGGAGCTACTATCCTCTCCAACCACTACCGAATCTACCTGGGTCTTCCCATTATGCATAGACTACTTATGGTCCTACTGGTTTGCCAACAGGGCTTCCACCCCAAAGCCACCAGTACCCATAGGTGAATCAACAGTTACCTTTTCTCGCTACTTTGGATTTGCCGGATTTGTCTTGGATTTTAAATGATCCTATTTGTCACTCTCCCAATGGCCTGTTATTCTAGCCAAGCTTCCATCAGACATTCCTAAATTCAATGGAAAAGTGGGAGAGGACCCGAACAATCATGTTATGAATTTTCATCTATGGTGTTCATCCAACTCGTTGATGGATGACTCTATTCATTTACATGTTTTTCAACGAACCCTTACTGGTTCTGCTGCGAAGTGGTATATCGAATTGCCACAAGTTTTCTTCTCTGATTTCAACACCCTAGCTATGGATTTTCTTACACATTACCAGTTACTGATATGTTATGATACCGGGACTGAGATTTTGACTTCCTTCAAATAGACTAAAGGCACTCATATATTGGATCATATCCATGAGTGGCGAAGGAGACGACATCTCATTAAAATTGAACTCCCTGATCAGTTACTGGTAGAATGGTTTACAAAATCCTTTGTGAACGAAATTGGTAAGGACATTGCCATGGGTGGCATTGTCACAGACGAGCAGGCTATAAGTCGTGCTCAATATCTTGATCTCATTTATTTGCAAACGGGAACACTTTATGATTTACTACCTGAATTACCTCATCCTAATACTTCCAGCACTTCAACTGCTCCAGTTGCCTCACATGTAGCTGATGGTGTGATTGGTACTGCTCAAACCCAATCACATTCCGTTTCAAGCACAAACCCTAAATCCTCTTCTTCTAATGTTCAAAATGCTCTGTCTCCTGCCACTCCCATCGGAAAAAACTTATGAGGTAAATGCTATCCAATCTACCCCAGCTGGTAAAAACAAATCTAAAAAGGGGAGAGGTAAGAATAAGGAGGGAAAAAATAATAATCAAGCAGAGAAAACTAAAACCACTCCTATTGAAGATCGGGATAAGCGCAAACCCTAATACCCTTGCCTTATCTGTGGTGATGATCATTACACGAAGGATTGTCCATGATGTGCCGAGGTCACTAAGTTCCTTCAAGGAGCTCCAAAACCTTCTACACCGGCTATCTTGTCCCAACCCTTCCCGTCTCAACAACAAGCTCAGTTGGTCATTCACGACCAACCCTCCTCTTCTACGACATCATATGTTTTGATGTGTACTAGTGATTCTAAGCATAACAACGTTGCACTCACTACTCGAGCCAAAGATTATTCTCCATCTAAGGAGAAGGTTGATGATTTACCTCCTTCATTGGTCCAACCCTCTCCAGCGACTCCACCTACTAACGATCCTCTTCATCTCAAACGAACGAGCCTCAAAATAGTTCTACGACCCCCCCCCCCCAAAGGGTGTCGTATGAAAATTGGCTTTCAAACCTCATGCTCGTGTGGCCTAGAACTACAACATTGTTGAATATCTGGCCCAAGCACCTTTAGTGATGTCAGCCCTTGAAGTCCTTCAGTCTTGTCCTACACAATGGAAGGCACTGTTGAAAGCTATAGGTGGAATTGACTCGACAGATACGAATTTAATAGTCTTTGACTTGGAAGATCACATTCCAAGTTTACCCCCTCAACTCGCGTTTCAAATCCAAGTGGTTGTCTCTGACAAAAACATTTTCCGAACTGTTATCGACGAGGGTGCCTCGACTTGTGTTATGTCTCTTTCTTATTGGAAAGCCATTGGCTCTCCTCCTTTGAATGAATCACAAAACACTCTTAAAGCCTTCAATGGCTCTGGTTTTAAGCCCTACGGTGTTCTTCCTTCATTGCCCATCACATTATAAGGTAAGATGGTCCAAGTTGAAGTGGAAGTATTTGATGCTCCACTTGATCATAATCTTTTGCTTGGCCGCAGTTGGATCGATTCCATGCACGTTGTTGTGTCAACACTTTTCCTTGTAGTACATTTTCCTCATCAAGGAAAGGTTGTTATTGTTGACCAACTTGCCTTCTTCAATTCTGATACCCGTACTGGCAACTTGTCATTTATTGCTAAAACCCCACCGGGTTATGAGAATGTCGGTGTAGGCCTTTTAAAAGACTCCTCGTTAATGGGTACTTTCCCCATTCCACCGCCTGATGTTCCATGCCTGTCAATTTCTTCTATCAACATGATTTCCACCATGCCTCATGAACTTCCTGTGTCTTCCGACCCTTGGATAGTCCCTGACCCTAGAGATCATCTTCATTTTGGTGATGCAATGCCGTTAAGTTCGGTTGAATCTGCCTATCAGTCCATTCAATCGACAACACCTTCTACCCCCTCTCTTGATGAGTTGTCTCTCGATCCTTTTTGTGTTATTTTTCCCACTGACGAGATGATCATGTTCATCATAGAAGACACACCTTAGGACGATGGGCATCATCGTTCCATACTCTTTCTGGAACAACACACTCTTGAGAACTACCAACGGTTTTCGACTCCGTCGACCATTGTTGTCATCTCGACGGTTCCTGCGACTACACACAATGTGTTTGCTGAAGGGAACTTAAGTAATATCTCACCCACGATTCCCATTGACATATCCATTAAACATGGGATTGTCGAAAATGTCCATATTGGAGCTTCATGTTCTCTTGATGAAATAGTCACCTATACATCTCTATTCAAAGAATTTTGTGACATATTCGCCTGGAGCTACGAAGAGATGCTAGGTATCGACCCTGCAATTGTTGTACATGAGATAAAGACATACCCTGGCGCTAAACCCGTCCAGAAATGCCTTCATCCAGTTCACCCACGTAAAGCAGCTGCTATCAAACTCGAAGTTGAGAAACTTCTGAAAGCTGGCTTTATTTATCTGGTGGCTCTTACAGAATGGGTTTCTAATCCTGTCCGATTGACAAGAAAGGAGGCAGTATTCGTCTATGTGTTGATTATAGGGATATTAACAAAGCTTGTCCCAAAGACAACTTTCCTACCCCTTTCGTCGATCAGATTGTCGATGACTGCGTTGGAAGTGAAATCTTCTCTCTCATGGATGGTTTTTCTGGCTATAATCAAATTAACATTGCTCCCGAGGATCAACATAAGACTACCTTTATTTGTCCTTGGGGTACTTTTGCCTATCGGAAACTCCCTTTCGGTCTTAAGAATGCAGGTGAAAATTTTCAACACGCTATGTCTTATGCTTTTCATGATATCAAGCATATCGTTCAACCCTATTTGGACGATTTACCCACTCATTCTATGTGCAGAGTCGATCACCCAACCCACCTCCAGGCCATTTTCATTTGTTGTCGGTTCTACCAGATACATTTAAATCCTCATAAGTGCATTTTCTGTGTGGAATCCAGCCGTCTTCTAGGTTTTATCATTTCGCATCAAGGGATCCAGGTGGATCCTTTGAAGGTTGAGATGATCCTTAATCTCCCTCCTCCTTCTACATTGCGCCAGTTGTAAAGTTTTCAGGGGAAATCAAATTTTCTTTGTTGTTTTATCCCTAATTACGCCGAGATCGTTCATGGTTTTATGTGGCTACTAAAGAAAGATTCAGAGTTCTTCTAGGATACCATTGCCAACAATGCTTTTGAAGCTTTGAAGTTGTCCCTAACACGAGCTCCACTTATTTTTCCTCCTGATTACAGTCACGATTATTTCCTTTATCTTGCTGCCTCGAAGTACACTATTGGAATGGTTCTCGTTCAAGAGGATGATGCACACGACGAACATGTTATTTACTACTTGAGTCAAAGTCTCACACCTACTGAAATCAAGTATCAACATGTCGAAAAACTGGCCTTGGCTGCCGTTCAAGTCGTCCAACACTTCTGGCACTATATCCTCTCACGCAAGACTATGGTGATTTCTCATTGCAACCCTATGCAACATATTTTGACACGTCAATTGCTAGGGGGAAAATAATCCAAATGGATTTTGATACTCCAGGAGTTTGACTTGGAATTCGACCACGCCAAGTCAAAGAAATCCTTAGTTTTTGCTGAGTTGATATGCAATTTTCCTCATTCTGCAATGGAAAATGTAGTAGTAGATTCATTACCCAATGAATCTCTTTTCCTTATTAGCACTGATGATATTTTGTATGGGGATATCATTATATATCTCCAAACCCATACTTTCTGGCCTACTTTTTCTAGTAATGACCGGCGTCGAATTCGTTATCAAGCTCATCAATACATTATCCTTGGTGATACTCTTTATCGTCGGGGCATTGACTCTATTTTTCGACGTTGTCTAACATCCGATGAAGATGAGAAAGATATGAATGAATGCCATTCTGGAGCATGTGGTGGTCATATGTCTGGGTATGCTACTGCCTAGAAGATATTACGCGCAGGATATTTTTGGCCTTCTTTGTTTAACGATTGCATTACAGCCGTTCAAAAATGCCATACCTGCCAGACCTACAATCAAAAAATTCAGTCACATCCTGCTCCTCTTCATCCTGTGGTCTCATTTGGTCCTTTTGCAAAATGGGGCATCGATTTCATGACATGTCACCCTCACTCGACCGGGGGGCATGGTTACATCATTGTAGCTGTTGATTACTTTATGAAATGGACCGAGGCGATGCCGACATTTGACAATACTGGAAAGACCGCAACATTGTTTCTTTTTAATCACGTCATAGCTCGTTTTGGTGTTCCCCAAGATATCATCATTGACCACAGTAGTCACTTTAGGAATTTTATGATGTTTGAACTTATGGAAAAGTTGGGTCTTCGCCATGATAACTCAATGCCCTATTATCCACAAGCTAATGGTCAAGTCGAAGCGATTAACAAAGTTCTCATAACTATGCTTCGACGAATGATAGGGATTCATAAAACAAGTTGGCACACAATGTTGTTTTCAGCATTATGGGCGTATAGGACATCTGTCAAATCCGCTATTGGGTTTACGCCTTTTCGGTTAGTCTATGGTGTGGAAGCCATTTTTCATATAGAATGCAAGATACCCTCTCTAAAGCTAGCTGTTGAACTCCTACCCAACACTTCTGCTGAAGAAGAACATCTATTGTATCTTATGCGATTAGACGAAACTTGACGTGACGCCACCCTAGTCATAGAAGCTTAGAAAAAGCGTATCAAGGCCCAATATGACAAGCATGTCAAGCCTCGCGTTTTCTCCAAAGGTGATCTTGTTCTTCTATATGAATAGGATAGAGATGTGTTAGGAGCTGGGAAATTCAAACCCATGTGGTGAGGTCCTTATATTGTTCACCTAGTTTTGGAAAAAGGAGCATATGATTTGGTATATTACGATGGTATCCCTTTGGGTGAACCCAGGAATGGGTTGTACTTGAAGAAGTACTATGCATAAATCATCTGTGCACAAGTACTTGTATTTTAATGTATCATACTTTGCGTGTGTTACTATAGCTTTCTTTTGTCATTATCTGGTCTCTACCCTTATGTGACATTGTGTTTTATTTGCAGATGTCAGAGTCTTCACTACCCTATATTGGCTTCGCTGATGGTGCTAGCCATAGTACTCGGAACCTTGCTTCCGCTGTGTGGGCAATCTATGCCCCAACAAACAAACTTGTATCATTACGAGGTGTGTGCCTTGGTCGTGCGACCAACAACATTGCAGAGTATAGCGCTGTTATTGAATTATTGGTTGATGCTATCTCGCTCGGAATTCATCATTTGGTTGTACAACTTGACTTGCAGCTTGTGGTACTACAGTTAAGTAATATCTACTCTATTCGAAGTCCTACTTTGTTATGGGTGTATTTGCGAATTCGCCTCTTGGAACATTATTTTGATCACATTGAATATCAACATATTCCTAGATGTCTAAATACATTAATAGATGCATTGGCTAATTATGTATTGGACAGACATTTGAATCATTTATAAATCAAACACATCGAAATTCACACAATATAAAGTAAACCGATAGAATCCATCTGTATATATAACGATATAAAAGAGTTTTTTTACAGAAAGTTTGTCTGAAGACCAAAATATCAAAATTTGAAGCTCATAGATTCTACTAAGTGACGTCATGGATGACGTTCATGGTAACACACGACTTCCCTAGCAACCCTACAAAGTAGTCTACTCATAGATGATGATACCCCTACAGTATGACACTGATCGAGTCGTGGAACCTCTTCCAGAGTCATGTCTGGAATGTCTGCAGTCAGGCCCTCTAGATTCTGTTCCAGCTCTTGATAATCCTCAGCATACTGTGGTGCTACTGCTACCTCTCCTCACCACTGGATGGGAGAAGTGCCAGGAGGTCTGTAAGGTCCAACATCTGTGTTATAAACAAACGATTTTGTATTAGTTTTTGGACGAGCGTATAAAACAAAAACATTTGAATATGATAAAAATTCACAAAAATATTTGTAAAGAAAAAAATGTGTGTACTTCTTATCAAGGTCCCTCCAATGAGCATCCTATGGTAATACCAAATCTGGATCTCCTCAGAAATCCATCCCAGCATAAGTGTAGTCATCAAGCATCAACATATGTGGTTGAAGCCAGTCAAAGAAAGTATCATCATATTTGATGATCGGTCCTGCTACATGTCGGGCCATGAGCTGACACCATCTCAGCATCCACGGATCCCTGGGAGCTGTAAATTCCACTCCACCTGTAGCCTCAGTAATGGGACCTACTCAAGGAAGAAGGATACCAGCAAAGATCCATACCCGAATTGTTTCAGGTTGCCACATCTGTACTTGGTCAATTTCCTTTTTATACTGCGAAGCACAGCATCTACCTAGTTGAACACTCGAGGCTCAGTACACTCAATAGCATACTAGAAGTAACTTTGTAATGGCATGTGACGAGAAGAACTCCTATCCATCCGAGCTATAGTGAATAGGATAGTACGGAGGGTCAAATCTCATACCCCCCAAACCGCTACTTTTCCTTTCTTTCTCTTAGCCTCGGGAACGTAGTGTATATGGAAATACTCACTCATCTGTAGCCCACCACCTCTACTACCAGTCAGGCTCACATAGTAACCCCATCGGGATAATCCAGTCAAAAAGTAAATGTCCTCAATGTCTAAGGACAGTGTATGGACCCCCACCTGAAATACCTATTGATCAGGGTCCCACATATGCACCAGGTACTCTAATAGTCTGACTTGGGCCCTCATGCCCGGGATGCAAAAGTACTTCAAGAGCCCATAGTCTCTCAAAGCAGCTATGGTAGGTGGATTATTTTCAGCCATTGCATTATCCTCTTCATGTTCCCTTTTGTGCCACTCAAGAACCATGTTGATGGCCAATTATCTACATAAGGAACACAATAAGAGGATTAATAACTTTTTTCATGCTTTGGATCTTTTTCATTGAGTAAAAATTTAAAAAAAATTGGGCTTTGCGGTTCTCACAGGTGCCCTGTGTGCACAGTGCGAGAACCTCGCAGGTGGCTTTAGGATCACCTGCGAGAATGCATTATTCTCGCAGGCCCCATATAGCCTGCCTACGAGAATGGCAGCACGCATGTAGGGCTTGGAAAATCAACTTAAAACTGAAAATTTAACCAATGAAATTACAAAATTAAACCATGAAAGTGTTAAGGATGAAGAGCCTACCTAACTTTTGCAGACGGCTCACTGAATGGTCTCTCGTAGCTCCTGCAATCTGACATCGAACTTGGAGGGTAAAAGAGGGGTTTTTTGAGCTCAATAGTGGAAATGTAAAAATGGTGTGGTAAAAAGAGTATTTACTCCTTTTATTTACTTTTACTATATCATTTTGGTTTTTTATGATTATTTATCGATTAAACCCTAA
>ML786474.1:304945-325133 GCA_009831015.1 Picea engelmannii | reverse complement strand
TCTCTCTCTCTCTCTCTCTCTCTCTCACACACACACACACACACACACACACACACACACACACACACACACATAGAGACGCACACACACAAACACTCCATGTCCATCCACCCTCTCTTTCTTTCTCTCTCCCACTCTCACACTCACACACTCTCTCTACCCACTCCTCCATATATATCCCCCCCTCCGTCCCTCTATCTCTCCTCGATTTATCTCCTACATCTACCACATGTGTTTCTCTATCCTTGTTGTTAGGCTCACTCTAAATCTCTCTCTCTATGCCCCTATTTATCTCTCCCTCCCCCTTCTTTCTCTTTTCCCCTTGTTCTAACTCCCTCTCTCTCTGTCCATCTCACTCTCGACCTCCATTCTATTATTTTTTTATCTCTCCATCCTCCCATTCCTCCCTCATCCCTCTCTCTCTCCATCTCACTCTCAACCTCTCTTTTTATCTAGCCACCTTCTCTCCTTACGTCTTGCATATAACCCTCCCTCTCTCATTCATTGTATCCCCCTCCCTTTCTCTCCCCGAATATCCCCCATTCCCTCTCTCCCTCCTTCCTCTCTCTCTCTATTCCCCCTCTCCCTCAATCTCACACACTCTCTTTTTGTTCCCCTATCCCCCCCTCACACTCTCTTTCTTCCTCTCTCTCCATGCCCCCTCTTTGTCTTCCTCTCTCTGACTCTCACACTCTCATACACTCTCTCTCTACCAATCCTCTATGTATTCCTCTCTCTCTCTCTCTCTCATAATCTAACACACTAAAGAAAGTTTTTTACATCACAAGGCAAGAAATGGCCTTGACCTAGACATGTCAATACCTATACCTAGACCTAGACATAACAATACCTAGACATGGAAAGGCATGGAAAGACCTATACCTAGACCTAGACATGGAAACCAAACAAAGGGGGGAATTAGTTGATGTTGACGCAATTCCCTCACCACACGAAGAACCAACAAGCCCTACACCAGTGGAGGAAGAAACAAGAGCCCCAACAACAACTTCCATGGACATCAATCCACATGAAATTGCACAGGGCTGACAAGCTAAAGACGCAGGAAACCTACAGATACCTGTGAGGGTTTAAGGTGCCCATATATTAAATGGGGCCACCATGGTACAAACAAAATCCACCATGCCAAGACAACCATATAGACCAGGCTTTACACAACAACAAGAGGGTCTTGTGGAAGATATTATCAACCAACTAGAATCTAACGCTGAGAAGAGACAAATGGAGGCTGGGACATCAAGTGAGCCACCAAGAAGAAATGAAAAGCATCCAATGGAACAGTGGTCACATTGAGAGGTTGACGCAACAATATTCCTACCTTGCATTCCTGAGGGGGTGCAAGTCACGCCTACCTTACTAGTATGTGTGGGAATACTGTGGTATTCAGACCATGACATGGTTGATGCTGGAAAATTCCCATATTTTGTGGAACAGTTATACCTTGATAGAATATGCACAAGCCCCTTTGGTGGCCCCATTCTACAGCCAAAACAATGGATAGTCGACTTGGAAAACACAAGCATTCTAAATTTGCTAGAAATTCCCCACTGCGGCAGGAGGAAAGAGGTAAACATATGTGTCAAGAAGCTTATGGCGGTCCTCCATGGAGGATTATTATGGTTGTATGAGCTCATTTCAATAGATTTATAACTCATTGCATTCATCACAAGTATGCCAACTATGGGTGAGAGTCCCGCATAATACCTTGATGACAAAACAAAGGAGAAATCCCTAGATGAGGAAATAAAGAAAATGTACATCACAGAGAGGGGCTCACACAAGATCATTATCAAAGGGATCAATGATGCAACAATGAGAATGGCCAACAAAATCATGGCTTGCAAGATGCTATCAAAATTCCGCAAGGAGGAAGTCCCTGCTGGGGTCGTTGCAGCTGCAGCAGAGTGCGCCAATTGCACTCTATTCAGCTAGGCTCCATATTTATTGAACTTGGGAAAAAAGTTCTACTACTCATGGTTAATTATTTTGATTGCATTAATCAGGTGGAAGGATCCCCCATACTCTCAATGTTTTACCCAGATAGGTAATTGTCGCACAATGTGGTACACATCCTTGGGGAGCACCTCGGACCCAAAGATTAAAAGTGGCAACATAGGTACCTTTGCATGGTACTTCAGTGAGATACAAGAGATTATTGTGAATTGTTGGAGAATCACTTCAAATGTGGTCACACAATTTAGGATCATAACCAACTTCAAATAGATAAGGCAGAATATGTGGATCCAAGCACGTAGGGATCCAGGGAAGGAGTGGCTACAATTAATATAATGTGTCACTGGGGAATATATAGAAATGGCCATGAGGGATTGGCACAACAACTGGAGGATTCCAGTCTTAACTCAAGAATTGCCTAAGGGTACAGAGGTAGATTTAGGGTCAACCAAGACACCTGCATAAGACAAAGTTGTGCCTAAAAAGATGAATCCAAGTTAGAATCCAACACAACATAAGAAGGGGAGTGATCGAAAGAAATATGTGCATGCAAGAAAAAAGGACACTACCCCAACACCAAGAGAACAAGGAATGGGGGATACAACAACACAAGAAACCCCCTAGACAACCACCCCATAGGAAACAACACAACCCAAGAAACCAATCATACATACAAGGGGTTCATGTAAGAAGGCCAAGGTGCACAAGCAACTACCATAGTATACAATCACCAAAGATGACACCAATCTCGTGGCAGTTAAAGGTCAAAAACATGCAACTGAGGAGTTTGAAGAAGCCCAACACCAAAGAGGATGAATTCAATATGAGTTGGATGATATAAGGTGGGTCTTAGAACATGTCAGAGAAATGCATAGAACTAAAAAAGGAATAGATTCATTCCCAGCAGTAACAGAAGCAAAGGCAAGGGTTGCGTTGAGCGAGCAGGATACCATCCAAACTATAGCACAAGCAAACTCAAACTTCCCAGTTACACCAAACATGTTGCATATTGATGAGATAGTAGCCCAAACACCACTGAAGGATCTAGCACAAGTAGAGTTGGTACTGTAAAGGATACCAACCAAGTCATTGTACAAGATTCAAGTTAGTGTCGTGCAGGAGGTGTAGTCGCGTGCATGAACAAATGCAACAGACTTGCAGCATACGAAGAATGGAAAGGAAGTGTTAGAATTGGTAGACGGTCAGGTCAAGCTTGAAACCAAGGAAGAAAAGAAACATGTAGAAAGGATAGAGCATGGATTGATAACAATGTATAACCGAATAACGAACAACACACAAGCAATAGAGAAAAGTATAGTGGAAAATATTGACTTGATTGTACACACAATCGATCAACACTGGTAGGATATAGAGGAATTAAAATAAAAACACAACCCCACAACTCCCCCAGAGGTAAAGGAACAAAGGAAACAAGAAGCTACAAGCCAAATCAAGGAGATGGAAAAACAAGTCAGCACAACAGCGGGATTGTTTGACAGAGCAACACAACTTTGGATAACACTAGAGGAAGATGAATAGGTCCAACAGTGGGACCAAAAAGAAGGAAAAGTAAGCACAACAATCCATGACCTCAAGAAGAGGCATAGAATGATGAGTATCAAAGAGCATTTGAAGGGAACACAAGTTATGAGGAAGTTGCAGGCATAGTTAAAAGCGATGCAAACACATAAGAAGGAAAGAGAGGCACAGATGGAACCTATTCAAGAGAAAGCACTAGAGCTGATCCTGCAGTTGGACGAGGAGAAGAGGAACATGGCACAAGCATAGATAGAGTGTGAAATAATGATCAAATTGGAGATCACAACGCAAGCATTATAAGCGCTTGCAGAGAAGGCCGCTTAGGTTTAGTAAAGAGGAAGGGAAATTGCAGACAAGTTCCACAACCTAGCAGAGGATATATATTTTTTTGTTCATGTAGGTGTTGAATACCTCAACGATGGAATTTTGTTCCAAAAAATTGTATACTTGTAGAGAACCTGTTTTTCTTGTGCTATATATTTTTTGGAAATTTATAATATTAATTTTATATATTTTTTTAAATTATCAAATTCAATATATGCTTGAAATTACAATGCCTTTTGTTCATGCAGGCTTAGAGGGTATTAACATGATATAAATAAATAAAAACTTTATATCATACATATAGGTCTCCTCTAATGTGAAATATAACTCATTCGAGAAATGGTTAAGCTGGGAAAAAGCTATATCATAAATAAGAGAGGTATATATTCTAAGATTTTGATATATGCGAAGACAAAATTAGAATAAAAATAGTAAACAATATTAATTAAAAAAAAAAAAAACTATATATTTTGAATCTACATAGACGACTCTATCTTTTCGTCAACAAATGAATTGTTTATCCAATAGAAAAATAATGTCATATGAGGTATTCACAAAAATGGAGTTTTTTTTATCAATTTGCAGGCCGGGCCATTATGTTTGTAATCCCAAACCTAAATCTGAGGTAACTAAGTTAGCAAACAAATTATCAACCCCGCCCCAAAAAAAGTGAATTCAAAAGAAGGTGCATGTGCTTTTAAGAGAACACAAGAAATCTAGGAACAACATGCATGCACTATAGGAACATGCATGCATTCCTAGGAGCACGCACGTGCTCTTATAAGCTATTTGTTATTTTCTATTCTATTGTCCCTCCCTCTCTCTCTATATATCTCTCTCCTACATCTACACCTCTCTCATACATCTATTCCCCCTCTCTATCTCCCTCTCACTCTCCCTCTCTACCCCCCCTGTGTGTCTCCCTCTCTCTCCCACTCACACTCCTATACATGGTAAGACCTAGACATGGAAACACTTAGAAATCACAAGGAATGGAAATCCCTAGACCTAGACCTTTTCTTGACATGCCTCATACTCTCCACCCCCCCTATTTGTCGTCCTCTCTCTGAATCCCACACTCTCATACACTCTCTCTCTACTAGCCCTCTATGTATTCCTCTCTCTCTCTCTCAGACTCTCACACAATATAGAAAGTTTTTTACATCACAAGGCAAAAAATGGCCTTGACATAGACATGTCAAGACCTATACCTAGACCTAGAAATAACAAGACCTAGACATGGAAAGGCATGGAAATACCTAGACATAGACCAAGACATGGAAACCACACAAAGGGGGGAATTCCTCGATGTTGACATAATTCCCTCACCACACGAACAATCATAAAGCCCTACATCGATGGAGGAAGAAACACAAGCCCCAACAATAGTTGCAATGGACATCGATCTACATGAAATCGCGTAGTACCAATGGGCCGAAGACATAGGAAAACTACAGAGACTTGTGAGGGCCAAAGGAGCACATAGATTAAATCCTTGGGGATAAATTCAGACCCCAAGCATAGAAGTGGCAACACAGGTACCTTTGCACAGTACTTTAGTGAGATACATGAGATTATTGTGTATTCTTGGAGAATCACTCCAGACATGGTTGCAAAATTCTGGGACATAGTCAACTTCAAAGTGACAAGGTGCAATATGTGGATCCAAGCACTCAGGGATCTGGGGAAGGAGTGGCTACAATTAATATACTGTATCACTCAAGAAGATGTAGAAATGGCCATGAGGGATTGACATAATGACTGGAGGATTCCAGTCTTAAATCAAGAATTTTATAAGGGTTTGGAAGTAGGTGAAAGGTCAACCAAGACACCTGTAGGAGACAAATCTGGGCCTAAAAAGTTGAAGCAAAGTCAGAATCCAGCACAACATAAGAAGGAGATTTCACCAAAGAAAGATGCACAGGCAGGAAAAAGGACATTGTCCCAGTGCCAAGAGAACAAGAAATGGGGGATACAACAAAACAAGAAACCCCCCCGACATCCACTCCACAAGAAAAAACACAACCTAAGCAGCCAATCATACATACAAGGGGTTCATGCAAGAAGGCCAAGGTGCAAAAACAACTGCCATAGTATATGATCACCGAGGACGACGTCGGCTTCCTGGTAGAAAAAGTAAAGGAATGTGCAGCTGAGGAGTTTGAAGATGGCCAACACCAAAGAGGCCAAATTCAATACGAGCTAGCCATTATAAGGTAGATATTAGAACAAATCAGAGAAGTGCACAAACCTAAAAATGGAACAAATTCATTCCTAGCAGCGACAGAAGAAAAGGCAAGGGTTGCATCGAGCGAGCAGTATACAATCGAAACTATAGCATAGGTGAACCTGAACTTCCTAGTTACACTAAACATGCTGCAGATGGATGAGACAGTGGCCCAGACACCACTGAAGGATTTGGCACAAGTAGAGTTGGTACTGGAAAGGATACCAACCAAGGAATTGTACAAGCTTCAAGTCAGTGTCGCACATGAGGTGTAGTCACATGCACGAATAGATGCAACATACTTGCAGCATACAAAGAATGGAAATGAAGTGTTATAATTGGTAGTCGATCAGGTCAATCTTGAAACCAATGAAGAAAATAAATTTGTATACAAGATAGAGAAGGGATTGATAGCAACATATAATCGAATCTCAAAAAATGTGCAAGCAGTAGAGTGAAGTACAGTGGAAAATATCAGCTTAATTGTAAGGTGAGCACCTCTTTCATTCACAGATGTGGGTGAAGGGTAATCCGATGCACTTCATCATTGATAGCGGTAGCCAAAATAGCCTTATATCAAAGTAGGTCATCAAGTGGTTGGATCTACTGACAATGGAACACACACAATCGTACACCATCGGATGGATTTTCCAAGGGAGAGAACTTCACGTCAGCCATCAGTGTTGTCTGGCCTACAGAATCAAGCCCTTCAAAAATGAGGTATTGTGTGATGTCGTCCCCCTTGAATTTTGTGATGTTCTTTTGGGCCAACATTATTTATGGAAACTTCATGTTGTATATTAGTCTAGGCCTCGTAGTGTTATTGTTACTTTGGAAAAGAAATTATATAGGATACCCGAGGTAGTCCCATCTACATCCATTTCCTTTATCTATACCAACTAATGCAAGAAGTTCATCTCTCATACTAGGATGTTTTTCTTCTTCGTGAATCATGCTCAAAGTGAGTGGAAGGTTGCAGCCACATCCATGGAATCATTGATAGGTCTCTCCACACAACATAAGCAAGTGGATAAGGTCTTGGAAGAATACATAGACATCTTCTCCTCACCCACTAGGGTACCTCTCCACTATCAGGTCAAACACTCAATCGATCTGACCCCCGCCACACCACTACCCAATGGGCCAGTATATCATCGCTCTCTATAAAAAAATGAGGAAAACAAGAGGTAGATCGAAGAGCTACTAAAAAATGGTCACATCCTCCCAAGATCATCACCTTCTGGAAGCCCAATCATGTTGGTGTGAAAGAAAGATGGGACCTGGTGACTCTGCATTGATTATCGAGCCCTAAATAAAATCACAGTCTGGAAGTGGTACCCAATTCCATGAATTTATGATCTCCTTGACCAGCTCAAGGGGGCCAAATACTTAACTAATATTTATCTGAAGTTTGGCTACTACTAGGTCCCAATATAACAGATCAATGTATGGAAGACTACCTTCAAGTCCATAGAAGGCCTTTTTGAATGGTTGGTCATGCCTTTTGGCTTGAAAAATGCCCCAACAACTTTCATGAGGATGATGAACGATATCTTGTGGAATTTCACCAACTCTTTTTGTGGTGGTGTATTTGGATGAAATTCTCCTCTTCAACAAAAATTAGGTGGAAAACTTGCAGCATATTCAACATGTTCTACACACTCTGCAACAACACAAGCTATATGCAAATTTAGAAAAATGTTCCTTCAGCATGAACAGGGTCCAATACCTAGGATACATTGTTAATGAGCATGGGGTGGATGTCGATCTAGCGAAGATCTAGGTCATCCATGGCTAGCCAAAAATTATCACACTCACTAAGATTTATATATCCTTAAGCCTTGCCAATTTCTATCATAGGTTCATGTTGGGGTTCTCCCAGATAGCATGGGCCCTTATCCAAGTGATGAGTGATGGTGGAAGGTAAAAATCTATGTGGGGCCAATTACAAGAGAAAACATTTGATGATTTGAAGCAGAGCTTGAAGTAGCTCTTGTGCTCTGCCTTGATGCTCTCATTACCTGACCTGCAACAACCTTTCAGATTGAGACAGATTATTTAGACTATGTTGTGGTAATTTTTCTCACTCAACATGGACATCCCATGGCTTATCATAGTGATATTCTAATAGACACTTTCTGTAAGTACCCCACTTACGAAAAAGAAGTGTACTCCATTATAAAAGCCTGCTGTTAGTAGAGACATTAAATTCTTGGGAAGGAGATGATTATCCACACTGATCATAAGCCTCTGCAGTTCATGTAGACATAAGGAAAATTGCAGAATGGATACCATCAGAAGTGGTCCACATACTTGCATCAGTTCCATCTCAACATCAAGTACAAGACAAGGAGCACTAACTGCGTCGTTGACTACCTTAGTGAACCTCTAATTTCAACACTAACCATGATGCTACACTCCTACATACATGAGACCTATGGATTCCCCCAACTCTACGAGAGATACCTTGACTTTGCCACTACTTACCATATGTTGGGCATAAGCACAACTATCACTGATTTTCATTTGCAGAACATGTTGTTGTGCCATCAAGCGAGTGAGCGAAGATGATTTGGGAATATCACTACAGTCAATTGGTAGGATACTTAGGCATATAAAAGATAGTGGCAGTGTTGCAACACCATTTCTATTGGCCAAAACTCCGATAGGATGTCATCAAGTATATCAGGTCCTGCACGGCTTGTGCCATTTCTAAACCGACCATTAAGAACAAGGCATGTACACCCCTCTTCTTACTCCTAATAGACCATGGGAATCCATCTTGATGGACTACATTTTGGGCCTTCCTTCAACCAAGTAGGGAAATGACTATGTTTTTGTGGTTGTTGATCAATTTTCCAAGATGGTGACTCTAGTCGCTTGCAATAAGAGTATCACAGCAGAGGCCACCACCAAGCTCTTCTTCAAATGAGTTTGGGTAGATTTTGGGATACCACAAACCATCATCACAGATATGGATAGTCGGTGCCTCAGTACATTCTGTTCGAGCCTCTGGTCATAACTAGACACCAATCTCACCAAATCCACATAAATCCACCCCCAAATGGATGTCCAAACTGAGATCGTCAATAGGATGATCGTGCATATCTTGTGCATGTAAAATTCTAAGCATCGACGCACATGGGATGAGATTCTTCCATATGTTCAACACAATTGAAATAGATCCCTACATAGCTCAACCAACCACATCCCCTTCCAGGTGGGGCTAGGATTTCAACCATTGGGTAACATGGATGTTGCACTTCCCTTGCATCCACATAGGAATAATAGCCCCATGCACAAACTGAAGCCGAAAAAGCCACCTAGTTCATTGAATGAATCCTAGAAATCCACCAACATGTTTAGGATATTTTGCAAAAGTCTAATGCCAAGTAGAAGTACTGTCTTGATCAACCCTGGGTGTCACAAAAGTTTCAGGTGGGAGATAAATTTTGGTTGCACTTGCATAAAGAATGCCTTACAAGACCCCATTGGAAGATTCATCCACTCTGTTATGGACCTTACACCATCACCAAGGATGTGGGTGAAAATGATTTTGAGCTCAACATTCCCCCCTTCCTTGGCTTGCATGTATTGTTTAATGTGGACCTCCTTCACCCATACTTTCCACCATTATTGGAAACCTCAGAGATAGTAGAACACTTGACACCGACAGAGCTCAATCCTCACTGTATGGAAAAAGAAGCCACTTATCATATCATGGACACATAGGTCAAGGGAAATTGAAAATATAATCTTCAGATTTATCGAGTTGTCAAAGTGGGGCAACTCCTGCACCAAGGAAAGTGGCTCATCCAGGGCCAAATTCAACAGAAATTTCCTCATCTAATGGGGGAACTCAATGCAATGGAGATTGTTTCTTCCTAAGGAGGGAGGATTGATCCATATGGATATCAATGGCCACCCACCTCTTTTGGCTGGCTCACATACAACTTTCATCTTTGCATTTATAGTTTTCATCTTGGCATTTGTTTTCTACCTTTTTGGGTCCTAAACTTCCATGGTTGTTTTGAGGCCCTAAACAACATTTTTTGGGCCCACCAAAATCACACTATAGACAAAGGAAAAGTGTTATGTAATAATTTGTATTCCTCAGATAGAAATTTCCAACATGTTATTGTGCTCCTAAAACATAGATTGTATGAAAAAGTTACGACCCCGGGAAGTTGATGTACCCACTTACCCCATCAGGGCCCACATGAATTTTGGCACTTCATCTCCTAGGGTTAGGTTTTTTATGTCTAAGGATTTCTATTTATCCCTTAATGATAAAAAGGCCTAGAGGCCTCATTGTAATGTGCTCAGACTAATGTGTGTAGCCGCCACATCTTTTCTAGGAGATTAGCTACCACCATTCGAGCAAGATTGTTTTCATTTTGCATTTTATACTTTCAAGAGATTTCTTTATTGCATAGAAGTTAAGTTCCACTATATCTTTGTTATTTTTTTTTTATATCCATGTTAATTTCATATATATGTGTTTCATTTTATTCCTCTCATAAATCTAGATCATCGTGCCAAGTATTTTAATTTTATTTTTGTTGTAGTTTGAATTAACGTTTGAAATTTTTCTATTTATTAATATGTTTGGTACGATTTTATTTTTTGTTTTTTTGTAGTTATAATTAGAGTTTGTAATTTACCTATCTAAACTACTTATAAAAAATCATTTATATGCATTTACATTTGTTTCTAGATACATGAGGTCATCCCTAGGCATGGAAACCCTGATCTACTGGCAAGTCTCGTGACCCCTCGATATGAGGAAGCTATAGACACTTTATCATCATTGTTTATCATCATTATCAATAGACATAGATATATTTATATATTACAGAGATATTATTCCAAAAAGATAAATGACGGAAAGTATTATTCCAATACACTTTTCCCAATTGTTGTTTCAAATTGTGGATTGATAAGAGGAATTAAACTTGCTTGAGGTCATGTATTGGTACGAGAATTGAATTCACTAAAGGTGGAGTATCTCATGGAGTTGTGTTGAATTTCAAATTTGATTAGGAGGAAAATTACAAGATCATTGATTCTCGTGAAATTGCATACAACGTGTTTATGAGCTTTGTTTTGTAGAAGGATGAATCATGTCACTGTATCCTAGTTGGTTCCATGCAGAAGTTAGAAAATATGATAGAAACAAAAAATGAAGGACATAATTGAGGGGTTTGACATCCAAAGTGCAATTTCAACCCCAGTAACCATTGAGATAAGGGTCAATTTTTTTTTATTGTTTGTGAAGTGCACTAGTGGGATGATGATGATGATGATGATGATGATGATGATGATGTTATTTTTTGGTATATTAAAGAAGTTATGTTGAGGATGAACCATGCTAATAACTCTTGAAATTTGAAGAAAATTTGGGATTCGTGTTTTCATAGAAACATTTGTGGAGAAGGGTTTATGTCTATAGGTCTATTTCCAAATCCACTCTCCTTCAAATATTCTCGACTTTGGGAGGTGTCAATTTCAAGTCCAAGTCCTTCCATATGGTCTCCTTGATCTAGTTATGGTTTTCTCAGCAAGATGGTTGGATCCCAATGCAGCAAGACAACCTTGGATTTAATAAAATGTACACCCCCCTAAGTCATATCCATCAATTTATTGATGACTGGATGATTCCAAGCTAATGATGGTCTCTCATGACTCATTCGTGGCAATGAAAACATGGAAAAACAACAATATGTTATATTGGAGTGATTATTCAAGGTACTTTTACAATGAATTTGAATATGGTGTAAGAATATGAAATGTTGGAATTTGAATTATATTTTTGAATATATAACTTTTATTTATAGAAATTGTGAATAACTATGTCAAATTTGTTTTTCTCTCACAATGGTATGTTATTTTTCCAACAAAATATAAGGATATGTTTTTGTTCGTGTAGGTGTTGAATACCTCAACGATGAAATTTTGTTCCAAAAACTTGTATACTTGTAGAGAACTCATTTTTCTTGTGCCTTATATTTTTTGGAAATTTATAATATTAATTTTATATTTTTTTAATATTATCAAAGTCAATATATCCTTGAAATTGCAATGCCTTTTGATCATGTAGGCTAAGAGGGTCTTAACATGATCAAAATACTTTTTTTTCTTTATATCGTACATACCGTCTCCTCTAATGCGAAATATAACTCATTCGAGAAATGGTTAAGATGAAAAAAAGTTATATCATAAATAAGAAAGCTATGTATTCTAATATTTTCATATATGCAAAGACAAAATCAGATTAAAAATAGTAAACAATATTAATTTAAAAAAAAAAACTATATATTTGGAATCTCCATAGCCGACTCTATTTTTTTGTCAACAAATGAATCGTTTATTCTATAGAAAAATAACGTCAAAGATAGAGATATATGAGGTATTCAAAAAAATGGAGGTTTTTATCAATTTGCAAACCAGACCATTAGGTTTGTCATCCCAAAACTAAATCTGAGGCAACTAAGTCAGCACACACATTGTTAACCCCGCCCAAAAAGAATGAATTCAAAATAAGATGTATTTGTTTTTAAGAGAGCACAAGCACTCTAGGAACAACATACACGCACTATAGGAACATGCATGTATTCCTAAGAGCACACACGTGCTCTTATAAGCTATTTGTTATTTTCCATTCTCCTTTCCCTCCCTCTCTGTCTATCTCTCTCTCCTACATATACTCCTCTCTCCTACATCTACCCCCCATCTCTGTCTCCCTCTCTACCCCCCATCTCTGTATCCCTCTCTACCCCCCATGTATGTCTCCCTCTCTCTCCCTCTCACACTCCTATATATGGTAAGACGTAGACATGGAAAGACTTAGAAATCACAAGGTATGGAAAGACCTAGACCTAGACCTTTTCTTTACATGCCTCAGACTCTCATGCCCAATCCCTCTCTATCCCATTATTTTCATATCTCTCTCTCTCTCTCTGCCCCTTTTTCCCTCCCTCCCCTATTATTTCCCCCTTTATCTCTCTCATCTTTATTAGTCCTAGTCTCACTCTCTCTCTTCCCCTATTTGTCTCTCTATTCCCCCTCTTTCTCTCCCTCTATACCCCCCCCCTTCCTCTCACTCTCTCTCTCTCTAACCCCATTCTATGTCTCCCTCTTTTCTTCCCTTCCTCTCACTATCCCTCTCTGTCTCTGTCTCCCTCCATGTCAAACTCTCTCTCTCTACCCATCCTCTTTTTCTTTCTATCTCCCCCTCTCCCATGCTCACACATTGTCTCTCTCTTCCCTTCCTCTATCTTGATATACCCCTCCTTATCTCTCCCACATCTACCCCTCTCTCCTACATTTACCTCTCTCTCTATCCCCCTCTCTATCTTCCTCTCTCTACCTCTCACACTCTCACACACTCTCTCTAATTCCCTTATATGCCTTGCTCTCTCTCCCTCCCACACTCTCACACACACACTTTCTAACCCCCCTCTATGTCTTCCTCTCTCTCCCTCCGATAATCTAACACACTCACTCTCTACCTCCCCTCTTTTTATTCCTCTCTCTCCCTCTCACACTCTCACACACTAGAAAGTTTTGCACACTGCAAGAGAAGGCATGATAAGGCAAGAAATGTCCTTGACCTAGACATGGCAAGGCATGTGAAGACCTAGAACTAGACTTATACCATGGCCTAGACTAGACCTTTCCTCAACATGCCTCACACTCTCACACCCACTTCCTCTCTATCTCCCCCCTCTTCAACTCTCTCTCTCTCTCTCTCTCTTCCCCTTTGTCCCTCCCTCCCCATATACCTCTTTCTTTCTCTCTCTCTCTCTCTGTCTCTCTCTCTCTTATTTTTGTTAGTCTCACTTTCACACTCTCTCTCTACCCCTCTTTCTATATTTCTCATTCTACCCACCTCTCTATCTCTTTCCATATCACTCTCAACCTCTCTTCTAGTCTCATTGGGTCTCTCCCTCCCTCCTCTTCTTTCCATCCTCCCTCTCTCTCTCTACCCTATCCCTCTATCTCTCCATCTCACTCTCAAGATCTATTTTACTCTTGTTGTCTCTTTCGGTCCATCCCCTTATCTCCCTCTCTTCTCCTATCACCTTTTCATGTAATCCTCTCTTCCCCTCACTCTATATCCCCCTCCATTTCATGGTCATTGTATCACCCTCCCTCTCTCTACTTCACTCTCTCCCCATTTATCTATTTATATATATCTACCACCCCTTCCTCTCTCTCTCTCTCTCTCTCATAAATCTACCCTTATCTCCCCCTCAGTGTGTATCCTACTTCCTCTCTCTCCCCCACTCATCCCCCATTTCTCTCTTTACCTATGTCTATCCCCCTTCTCTCTCTCTCTCTCTCAAACACACACACACACACACACTCCATGTCCATGCCCCCTCTCTTTGTTTCTCTCTCCCACTCTCCCACTCACACACTCTCTGTACCCCCTCCTCCATATATCTCTCCCCCTCCCTCCCTCTATCTCTCCTCTCTTTCTCTCCTACATCTACCACATGTTTTTCTCTATCCTTGTTGTTAGTCTCAATCTGATTCTCTCTCTCTCTCTCTATGCCCCTATTTCTCTCTCCCTCCCCCTTCTTTCTCTTTTCCCCTTGTTCTAGCTACCTCTCTTTCTGTCCATCTCACTCTCGACCTCTATTCTACTATTTTTTTATCTCTCCATCCTCCCACATCCCTCTCTCTCTACCCCATCCCTCTCTCGCTCCATCTCACTCTCGACCTTTCTTTTTCTCTAGCCACCTTCTCCCCTTACCTCTTTCATATAACCCTCCCTCTCTCACTCATTGTATCCCCATCCCTTTCTCTCCCCGAATATCCCCCATTACCTCTCTCCCCCATTCCTCTCTCTCTCTCTCTATGCCCCCTCTATATCTTCCTCTCCCTCAATCTCACACACTCTCTTTTTCTTCCCCTATCCCCCGCTCACACTCTCTTTCTTCCTCTCTCTCCATGCCCCCTCTTTGTATTCCTCTCTCTGACTCTCACACTCTTATACACTCTCTCTCTACCCATCCTCTATGTATTCCTCTCTCTCCCTCTCAAAATATCACAAACTAAAGAAAGTTTGTTACATCACAAGGCAAGAAATGGCCTTGACCTAGACATGTCAATACCTATACCTAGACCTAGACATAAAAATACCTAGACATGGAAAGGCATGGCAAGACCTATACCTAGATCTAGACATGGAAACCAAACAAAGGGTAGAATTCATCAATGTTGATGCAATTCCCTCACCACACGAAGAACCAACAAGCCCTACACCACTGGAGGAAGAAACAAGAGCCCCAACAAAAACTTCCATGGACATCGATCCAGATGAAATTGCACATGGCTGACAGGCCGAAGATGCAGGAAACCTATAGATACCTACGAGGGTCAAATGATACCATAGAGTAAATGGGGCCACCACGGTACAAACAGAAGCTGCCACACCAAGACAACCACACAGATCAGGGTCTGCACAAAAACAAGAGGGTCTTATGGAAGATATTATCGACCAACTATAATTTGACACCTTGAAGAGACAAATGGAGGTTTGGAATTCAAGCGAGCCACCAAGAATAAAGGGAAAAAATCCAATTGCACAGTGATCACATTGACAGGCTGACACAACAATAGTCCTACCTTGCATTCCTGAGGGGGTGCAAGTTATGCCTACCCTACTAGTATGTGTGGGAAGACTATGGTATACAGACCATGACGTGGTTGATGCTGGAAAATTCCCATATTTTGTGCAATAGTTATACCTTGATAGCATATACACAAGCCCCTTTAGTGGCCCCATTATACAGCCAAACAATGGGCAGTCGTCCTGGCCAACACAAGCATTCTAAATTTGCTAGAAATTCCCCACTGAGGCAGGGCGAAAGAGGTAAACATATGTGTTAAGAAGCTTATGGAGGTCCTCCATGGAGGATTCTTATGGTTGGAGGAGCTCATTTCAATAGATGTATAACTCATTGCATTCATCACAGGTCTACCAACTATGGGCGAGAGTCTCGGATAGTACCTTGATGACAAAACAAACGAGAAATCCCTAGATGAGGAAATAAAGAAATGTATGTCACAGAGAGGGGCTCACACAGGATCATTATCAAAAGGATCAATGATGCAACAATGAGAATGGACACCAAAATCATGGTCTGCAAGATGCTCTCAAAATGTCGCAAGGAGGAAGTCCCTACCGAGGTCATCGTAGCTGCAACAGAGTGCGCCAATTGCACTATGCTCAGCTAGGCTCTGTATTTATTGAACTTGGGAAAAGATTTCTACTACTCATGGTTAATTATTTTGATCGCATTAATCGGGTTGAAGGAGCTCCCATACTCTCAATTTTTTACCCGAATAGGTAATTTCCCCGCAACACAGTACACATCCTTAGGGAGCACCTCGGACCCAAAGAATAGAACTGGAAACATAGGTACCTTTGCACAGTACTTTAGTGATATACAAGAGAGTAATTTGAATTATTGGAGAATCACTTCAAACGTGGTCGCACAATTTAGGATCATAACAAACCTCAAATAGACAAGGCACAATATGTGGATCCAAGCGCGTAGGGATCCGGGGAAGGAGTGGCTACAATTAAGACAATGTGTCACTGAGGAATATGTATAAATGGCCATGAGGGACTGGCACAACGACAGGAGGATTCCAGTCTTAACTCAATAATTTCCTAAGGGTACATAGGTAGATTTAGGGTCAACCAAGACACCTGCAGGAGACAAAGTTGCACCTAAAAAGCCAAATCCAAGTTAGAAGTCGACGCAACATAAGAAGGGGAGTGCTCGAAAGAAATATGTGATGGCAGGAAAAAAGGACACTACCCTAGCACCAAGAGAACAAGGAATGGGGGATACAACAACACAAGAAACCCCTTAGACAACCACCCCACAGGAAACAACGCAACCCAAGCAACCAATCATACATACAAGGGGTTCGCGTAAGAAGGCCAAGGTGCACAAGCAACTACCATAGTATATGATCACTGAAGACGACACCAACCTCATGGCAGATAAAGGTCAAAAACGCGCAACTAAGGAGTTCAAAGATGCCAAACACCAAAGAGGCTGAATTCAATACGATTTGGATGATATAAGGCAGGTCTTAGAACATGTAATAGAAATGCACAAAACTAAAAAAGGAATAGATTCATTCTCAGCAATAACAGAAGCAAAGGAAATGGTTGTGTCGAGCGAGCAGGATACTATCCAAACTATACTATAGGAAAACTCAAACTTCCCAGTTACACCAAACATGTTTCAGATGGATGAGATGGTATCCCATACACCACTGAAGGATCAGGTGCAAGTAGAGTTGGTACTGGAAAGGATACCAACCAAGTCATTATACAATATTCAAGTTAGTGTTGCGCAGGAGGTGTAGTTGTGTGCATGAATAGATGCAACATAATTGCAGCATAAGAATAATGGAAAGGAAGTGTTGGAATTGGTAGTTAGTCAGGTCAAGCTCAAAACCAAGTAAGAAAAGAAATGTGTAGAAAGGCTAGAGAAGGGATTGATAACAACGTATAACTGAATAACGAACAACACACAAGTAATATAGCAAAGTACAGTGGAAAATATCGACTTGATTGTACACAAAATTGATCAATACCGGCAGGATATCAAGGAATTAAAATAAAAACACAACCCCACAACTCCCTCAGAGGTAAAGGAAAAAAGGAAAAAAGAAGCTACAAGCCAAACCAAGGAGATGGAAAAACAAGTCAGAGCAGCAGCAGGATTGTTTGACAGAGCAATGCAACTTTGGACAATGTTGGAGGAAGACGAATAGGTCCAACAGTGGGACCAAAAATAAGGAAAAGTAATTGCAACAATCCATGACCTCAAGAAGAGGCATAGAATGATGAGTATCATAGAGCATTTGAAGGGAACGCAAGATATGAAGAAGTTGGAGGCATAGTTAATAGTGACGCAAATGCATAAGAAAGAAAGGGAGGTGTAGATGGAACCTATTCAAGAGGAAAAACTGGAGTTGATCACGCAATTGGAGGAGGAGAAGAGGAACATGGCGCACACATAGATAGAGTGTGCAGTAATGATCGAGGTGGAGATCACAATGCAAGCATTATAAGCGCTTGCAGAGAAGGTCGCGCAGGTTTAGTAAACAGGAAGGGAAATTGTAGACAAGTTCCACAACCTAGCAGAGGCTAGTATGGGAGCATGCAATACCTAGGTGCCTCAAGATGAGCCACATGTTAGTGTTGGGGCATGTTGGGTGTAGGACAAGTTTCAGGAAAAGCCATTTTTGGAAGGTAGAGAATAATAAGGAAAAAGACAGCTGGCAGGAAAAAAAGTATGTGCTAGGAAAACACACATGAAAAAGAGGAGAGCATGCAAGGGTCACATGCAGGAAAACCTAACCTCATTAGGGTTAGGGTTTTTGAAAGAGATTGTACCAGATTATGAGATGAGAATTAGTTTAAATAAAAACCTAGGAGGTCTAGGTCGGGGTTCGTCATTGGTCAGTCGGTTTTGGTTGTTATTGTTGTTACTAAGTTTTGATCTGTTCAGTCAAGGAAGCTATTATAATATCGGATACCATTTTTGTAAGTTGTTCAGATGAAGGGGAAAAGGGTAGCTAGACCTGGAGGGTTATATCGTAGACTGAGGATCTTGGTGATATCTAGTCAGCCTCACAAAGGTCATGGAGTCTTTTTTGTGATTGTAAGAATGAAGTTGTAATGCATGCAACACTATATATTGCAGAACCATAATAAAAGATTCTGAGAGACATATCTTTGTGGATGTAGCCCAAGAGGGGGTGAACCATGGTAACACTTGTGTTATGTGTTTTGATTGTTTGTCAGTTTACCTTCTGCAAGTAGTTAGACTAAGAATGAATAATTCTATGAGATCTAACATATGTTAGATCTGTTAGAATGCATGCATAGATTTAAAAGATGAATAAATATTAAGAATAACATAAAGAACAACCAGATCAAGGCCTAAGAAGATGAATTGCAATCACAGATCCCCAGTCTTTCCTAGATGGCAAGTATCTCATCATTGTATTCACCCCTAGAACTATCTCAGGTGAGACTGTGCAACACATTCTGTGTGTTGTGTTCCCTTCTAGTTTTCTAGGAGGGCTGATAGTTTTAGAGGGTTTTGTTGGAAGCTTGTTTATATATGAACCTGTTTCATCCCAAAAGTAGAAAGAGGATAAGAATAAACCAACATTGAGCATGCAACTCTCTTCTCCTTTCTTCTGCAATTGCAATTGCCTTCAAAATATGTGCACTAGATGAGTGAGTCAGTGAATGAATAAGTGAGGCACCATCCTCACTTATAAATACTAGTTGAGGAGGCACTAGGCTTATGTCTCTTCACTTAGTAGGGCCGACTTCTTCCAAGAGTGGTTAAAACCACTTTATAAACCCTAGGGGTCGACTTTACAAATACCACCATATAAATATGGTTTGACCAATCAACAAAAGGGGATTTGGTCTTATACAAGACTCAACATGATCAATTTAAAAAAGAGGATTTGATCTATAAGATAATAATTAGAATATTCTTTGAAGTTACAATATTTCAACATAGATGGCTATGTAGCTATGTTAAATACTAGGCCACTAGGAGGAGAAGGGGTTTCCATGATTTTGCATTGTATCTTGTTCCATAGCTGAGAAGAACATCTAAGAGTGGTATTCTATGAGCATAACAAAGGATGATATATTTTTTAGCAACCATACAAGTCAAAGGCCACCCCATGAAGAGTGCCTCTTTAATTGTACTTGCATCATTTCTATTCTATAGAAAAGAGAGAAGAGAAACCTCAGCTTCTGGCTAGGTTTTCTCTCGTATTGGGTTTCCCATATCATACCTTGTTTTCATTTTTGGATGGTGTGATTGTATTTTACTATTCTCTATTTTCTACATTTTATCTATTTCATGCATAAGTAGAAAATCAATAACTAAATATTCTATATATATATATATATATATATAGGAAAAATAACCTTAGTAGTAAAGATTTATGTATTTTATTAGATCTGTTGTGATGAAATTTTCTAGTGAAATATCAATGGTAGTTTACAGATCACTCCATCAATGTCATTTTCCCATTTGGAGGTTCAACCTCCACAAT
>ML786474.1:227109-243284 GCA_009831015.1 Picea engelmannii | reverse complement strand
CCGTACATGGGCAGTACGCTAGTGGTTATGGCCGGAGCAAGCTCTCTTGTTCTTCTCCTGAATTCAATCCATAAATATCTAACTGAATGATAGTTGTTGTGGTTCTGATGCGAAACAAAAAGCTGATGAATTGATCAGATTCCGATGGCAGGCGCTGCATGGCAAGATACGTGTTTGTTGCATGGCAAGATGCGTGTCTGTCTATTTCTGAGAAGCCCTGTACACGTTGCCTATGTCGTCGGTCAAGCGCAGCATGGTATACAAGTGGCATCAAACAAATTTGGGTCTGTGTTTGGGTTAATTTGGATGCGGCTAATTTGTGTGTAGTTAAATTAACGTGCAGTAGAGATTTAGGTTTAGTTTTTATAGTTAACGTCGTTTTCCATCTAATTTGTAATTAATTAGCTAACCACAATTGTGCATGTGTTACGTGTCTGTATGGGATGTCACGGATTATCTTCAAAATCGTATGCATGTGGCATTGCCCTCCCTTCCACCACAGCGTATGAATCTCGGTCATTTCGAAGCCTTGCTCCTCCTTCTCACATTAGCATGTTCTTGGGCTTCATTCCTGTTCCTCAGTCATAGCCATACAGACATACCCAAGAGAGGTGTCCCCTTGTTTCCATGCACGAGAGAAGAAGATAGTTCCCCGATACCCCTCTCTCAACAGGCCTCTCCGGTATCCTTTGGCTCTAGCCTCCTTTCGGCCTGGTCTTGCTAAAACCTGAGGTTAATCTCGTCCATCCATACACAAAATGCAAATTTGGTTGGGCCATTATGACGATAGGTATCCCATACATGGGGATATATCCATATATGAATGAGTACCCTATTACATGGGCATTGATCAGACTACCATTAGTTCATTTAGAAGGGTGGCCCTGGATAGAAATCTTTTCTACTGAGTGTAGTGTTAAGGTGATTTATGTACCGGCATCCTGAGCCACCATATTGCTACGGAGTTTTCTGGACTTCTCAACATGCCTCCACAGCGATACTACCCATGAGCATAACACGTGATGTTAGTGCCCGCTGGCACACCTACCCCTTTTATCAATTCCCATTTTTTTTTGGTTGCCAATTCCTCATTCTAGCTACATTGATTGAGCAGATTGTCCTATGGAGTATTACGAAGAGCACCCCGTACTATGTACAAGGGAAATTTGGGGCAAAGAAGAGAAGGAGGATGCAGATATC
This sequence comes from Picea engelmannii, assembly GCA_009831015.1. Taxonomy (NCBI): domain Eukaryota; kingdom Viridiplantae; phylum Streptophyta; class Pinopsida; order Pinales; family Pinaceae; genus Picea; species Picea engelmannii. The sequence continues at coordinate 242,084 of ML786474.1, read as the reverse complement.
CCAGAAGGAGAAAGATAAAAAAAGTTTGGACTACCTGGTTCGTTACTTCATTCTTTCTTGGGTCTGCTCTATGCTTTATTTTCTTTGTTCTACCTTAGCCTGGTAACTGTGGGGTGTTTGTGGGTTAGTTGAGTTTTTGGTTTCTTTTGATGCTGGGATGATGGAGTATTGATCTATTGAGTTTATAATGGTTCAATTTAATTAAAAGCATAGGTTCACCTATTCTTTCCACGCTATGGACAAAGTTTGTTGCCAATAACAACATTTTTCACTGTTGTATTTCTTTCCAGCTGTAGTTGAAATTTGAAACACGCAGTCCAAGGAGACGAGTCATCAATCCCACGGCCCACGAACCAGTTAGTGTTGGTACTTTGGTGTTCAGAGAATTGGTGTTGTGTTTGATTCCTGTGCGTAGCCCCAAACTTCCTGACGCGTTCTCATCAAAGTAGGCGGTGGAAGCATGCGTGGTGTCTATATGGGAATTAGGTCAGGACTATAAAAATAAAAAGACATATGTTGAGGTTGTGCTTTGATATTTGTGGGTGGATATGCACATATATAATGCAATCAAGAAATAATTTCAGTCCTATGATTCCTTAGCCTGTGCTTCTGCTGTTGTGGGTAGTGGTTTCCTGTCTCTTACCAGCCCCCTACCACACTTCCCTCCCCCCAACTTTCTATTGGTTCCCACGCATATTTGACTGGCATAAAGCCAATAGTGTTCCGAGCTCTTGAATGTACTTGAAACAAGTGGATGTTCTAGTTTATGGAGCTTAGCACAGGAAGGCTGGAATGAACTAAAGAGGTGAGGCCCCTGCAAGTGCTGCATCTACCTACATTGTTGGTCGAGGCAAGGAAATTATGTTCCTATTTATTGATGCTCGTTGGTGAGTGGACAGAAGCAAAGGAACACTCTAAAATGCACAGTGAAACGGATTTTTATTTCTGAATAAGTGAAATGGTTACATAGCTTGTTTATATAGAGAAAATGGAAGCATATGGAGGATCCAAAGCTTTCCAGAAACAATCTGGAGTGTCAATGGAAAGGAATTCTCTAGAAAGGAGTCGAAGCGTCAGTGTGGTAGGTAGAGAAATTAATTTCTCCAACACTCCCCCTAATTTTTACTACTAATTACATCAATATTTACAATGCCCAATGCTTCTCTTAAATACTCAAATTGGTCTGTGTTAAAGCCTTTGTAAATATGTCTGGAAGTTGTTCCTTTGATCTGCAATGTTGTAGGATGAGTTCTCCATTGTTGACAAGTTCTCGAATGAAGTGATATCTTGTGTCAATATGCTTAGTCCTCTTGTGAAAAACATGATTCTTTGATAGTGCAATGGTAGACTTGTTGTCACAATAAATTGTAATAGGCTCCTCTTGATTATGCATTAGATCCTTCAATATTCTTCACATTCAAACTGCTTGACATGTTGCTGAGGTACCTGCTACATACTTTGCTTTTGCTGATGAGATTGTCACTATTGGTTGCTTCTTTGATGCCCATGCCACAACTCCTGTTCCAATATGAAATGTATATCCAGATGTGCTATTTCTGTCATCAATGTTTCCTGCAAAATCACTATCTGTGTATCCAACCAACTGCAAAATCACTATCTGTGTATCCAACCAACTGTAGATTATTTGAAGTGGAATATAGAATGTCATGATTCATAGTCCCTAATAACCTTTTTCCTACTTGTCAATGTGAATTCTTTGGTGTGTCTATGAATCTAGAAATCAAACTGACTCCATACATTATATCTGGCCTAGTCAACCATTTTTTTGAATATGGTTGAGTCAAAATCCATCTCGTTTTTTTCTCTACTTAGTTTTGTGCCAACTTCCACAGGTGTAGAAACTAGATTGTAGTTTATCATTCTAAACCCTTTTAAGACATCTTTTGCATATTTACTTTGACATATGAAAATGCCTTTATCATTTTGTGTGATTTCAATGCCAAGAAAATAGATCATTAACCCCAAGTCTGTCATCTCAAATTCCTTCTTCATTGTTGATTTAAACATATCAATAGAGAGATTATCTGTATAGATCAAATCATCAACATATAGGGAAACAATCAAGATCGGACCTTGTTCATTGAATTTGGTGTATAGTGTAGGCTCACTAGTGCTTCTTATGAATTCATTTTTTATCATGTATGAATTTATCCTGCTATATCAAACCCTTGGTGCTTGCTTCAATCCATAAAGAGCCTTCTTCAACCTATAAACCTTGTCTTCTTGACCTTTTACTTCATACCCTGGTGGTTGTTGCACATAGACTTCTTCTTCTAAATATTCATTCAAGAAGGTTGATTTGACATCCATTTGATAAACTTTCCAATTATGTTGAGCTGCAATAACTAGTACCATCCTAATTGTGTCAAGTCTTTCTACGAGTAAAAATGTTTCATTGTAATCAACTCCATATTCTTGTGCAAATCATTTAGCTACTAATCTTGCCTTATGTTTGTCAACTTCTCCATTTGCCTTATATTTAGTTTTACACACCCATTTCGCACCTATGCATTCTTTCTCCTTAGGTGAATCAACTAGATCCTATGCATCATTTTTCTTAATAGACTCCATTTCTTCATTCATTGCATTAATCCAATGTTCTTCCTTAATTGCATCTTCAAAGTATATAGGATATTGAGTAAATAGAGCAAAATTGGATTGCAAATCTATCTTATCTCCTTGATCATATATTTCTTGCAAGCTTCTAGTCTTTTTGCCTCTTAAACTTGGACTTAATGATTCAAGTGTAGGATTTTAGTCATAACTTACTTGTGGACTTGATGTTTCTCCTTGCTCAACTTTCCTTTGTGAGTTTTCTTCTTGTGAAATTCTTGATGGTATTCCTCCTTGCTCATTTGATTGTTCTCCTTGACCTTTTTTTCCTTGTTCTTCATATAGTATTCTTGTACTTGCAATTGTCTTGCCATCCCAAGACTCTTTCTCTTTGAATATAAAATCTCTACTTATAATGACTTTCTTGGTTATAGGATTAAACAACTTATATACCTTAGATTGTTCATCATAATTAATGAAAATCCATTTTTCACTTTTATTATCCAATTTACTCCTTGTTTGTTTAGGCACATGTGAATATGCAATGCAACCAAATACTCTAAAATGAGAAACACTATGATGCTTACCACTCCATTCTTCTTGAGGAAGCATGCCCTTCACAATCTTTGTTGGACTCCTGTTCAATATATAAACTCCACAAGCTACTGCTTCAGCCCAATATTCATTAGATAGATTATTTCCTTTCAACATGCTTCTTGCCATCTCCATTATTGTACGACTCTTTCATTTTACAACACTATTCTGTTGAGGTGTATAACTTGTAGTGAACTGCTTCTTTATTCCATGGTACCTACAATACTCCAAAAACTCATTTGACTTGTATTCTCCTCCTCTATATGATCTCGATATCTTAATGGATCGACCACTTTGTTTCTCAACGAATGCTTTGAATTCTTTAAACTTGTTAAATGTTTCAGATTTGTGTTTAAGAAAATAAACCCATGTTTTTCTACTATAATAATCAATGAATGTTAGAATGTATATGCTCCCCCCTAATGATGGTGTCTGCATTGAACCACATAAATCTGTATGCACAATTTCTAAAGGTGCCCAAGCTCTATATGACTTCTCTTTTGGAAAGCTTTTCCTATGTTGCTTTTCCAAAACAAAAATTTCACATGAACTTATTGGTGCTTGAATAGGTGGTAAGCCTCTTACCATTTCATTTCTTTGCAACAAACACAATCCTTTAAAGTTTATATGGCCATAGCTCAAGTGCCATATCCATGCTTGAACTGGACTTGATGCCTTGAAACTTGCTCCAATCTTCTCCTTCATTGCACTTTTCATGTGAAGTGGGAACATTCTATTGTTTGTCATTTTAATCTTTTCAATCACCATTTTACTAGGAGGAATATCAAATATAGTGCATACATTATTCTCAAAAGAAACTCTATAACCCTTTTGAGTAAGTTGTCCCACATTTATGAGATTATGCTTCCAACCAGGCACAAAACAAACATCATGAATGGTTTTCTTTCCTCAATTTGTTATTACATTGATTGCACCTTTTCCCATGACTTCTACAATATTATTATTACCCAATTTAATTTTTTCTTTAATTGATGTATTCAAATCCTCAAACAACCCTTTATTTCCATTCATATGGTTACTACAACCACTATCAAGAAAACAAATGTTACTTGCATTTTCTTGAGCTACATCACATGTAATAAACATTGTCTCAGAACTACTCTCAGAGAAATGTGCGTTCTGCTTTCTCATATCTACTTGTCTTTTTTGGCATTCATTTGCAAAGTGACCATACTTCTTGCAAAAAAAACATTGAGTCTTTGATTTGTCATACCTTTGTGATGTCTGATTGTGATTTCTTTCCCTTGAGATGAAACTTTGATTTCTTCTTGCTCCAGGGTCTTGAGTCTTTCTTTCTTCTCTTTGAAAATTATTTATTCCTCTTCCTCTTCCTCTGAATCCTAGATTTCCTCTTCCTCTACCTCTACCAAATGTCATTTGTGTTTTGAATGCATGCTCCAATGAGGTATTTTCATTCTTGTTCAACCTACATTCATAATTTTTCTAGGAGCCAACCAACTCATCCATAGAATATTTAGTCAAATATTTAGATTTTTCAAGTACCACAACTATTGCATCAAATTTTCTAGGAAAAATTCTTAAAACCTTTTCTACAACCTTATGATCTGCTAGTTCATCACCATTTTTCCTTATTTGATTAACCAACTCCGTAACATGATATGTAAACTGATCTATTGAATCAGAATCTTTCATTTGCAAGTTTTTAAATTCCCTTCTAAGTGCTTGAAGTTCGAGAATTTTTACTTTGCTAGTGCCTTGATATGTTGTCTCTAGAATATCCCATGCTTGCTTGGCTGTAGTGGCTGGTTTAATCCTTCCAACAATCGAATCATCCAACGCTTGTCCAATTATCTGCAAAGCCCTTTTACTCTTTTTCCTATTTTCATTAAGCTTTTTCTTTTCATCAACACTCAAAACAGACTCATCTAGCCATTCATTACTATGTCTGTTAGCTCATATGAATCAAATGCTAATTTCATTTTAAATGCCCAATTATCATATTTTTTCCCTCCATTGTGCACAAATATTCTTCCCTCCCACCTTGATTTTTTTTTTAATCAAGTAAGAACAATATTCTATCCCTAGTGCTATATGCAAAAGTATTACTTCTCATTTTATGCTTTATGCTCCCATTAAGAGTGTAATAACCCAGAATTTTCACACTATCTCAAATTTCGGCAATTTAAAAACACTTTTATGAGGAAAATAAAACCTTGTTCCACTTAATTGCGTCCTGATACAATCACAGTTTTGAAAAAAAATAATGGAGGCTTCTTCTTCTCAACTAATCAGCGACTTGCAACTCTTTATCGCAATAATTTCTGGGTTCCTCTCCTTGCGACAGGTCTCACTCACCGGAGCCTTCCTCTTGATAGTTGTGCCCTCTCTTGCACGGGTTTCTCCTATAGAGGACAGACTTCAGGCGCTCTCCACCTCTCTACCCGGTCTCCTGGCCTCCTTACAAATTTTTTGTGGAAGCTTTAACTCCTCGAGCGACAGCTAGTCTCTCTGCCACGACTTTGAGGCTTCCTTCCTTGCAGCAGCATCTAGTCTCTCTACCATGACTTTGCACGTTCCTTCCTGGTAGTGGCTCCTTTGTGAATGTAGAATTGCAGCTCAATGCACAACGTGACCTCCTAGCAACTCAATACAGCTCAATGCACAACTTTCCCTCCTGGCAACTCAATGCTACCCTAGCTCTAATACCACGATGAGTGGGCAAAAGCAAAGGAACACTCTAAAATGCACAGTGAAATAGATTTTTATTTCTGAGTAAGTGAAATGGTTACATAGCTTGTTTATATAGAGAAAATGGAAGCATCTGGAGGATCCAGAGCTTTCCCGAAACAATATGGAGTGTCGGTGGAAAGGAATTCTCTAGAAAGGAGTCGAAGCCTCGGTGTGGTAGGTGGGTAGGTAGAGAAATTAATTTCTCCAACAGATGGCCAGGTCAATAGGGAAAAATATGCCCTGTGGAACCGATCTATCTCTTGGCTTGGCACGTATCCACTTGTTCAAGGATAAGAGACAGTTCCATCTTTATTTAGTAGTTGACCCCGCCCGCTTCGTGGTACATGGAGATAAGTAGGCCACTTACACACATTCCTTTCTTTCTTTTAGGTTGGGATCGAAACTTGGGAATCGGGTATGCTAAGCTGTACTAGGGCTCATCGATTTTGTGAACTGCGGTCAAGTCCCTGGAGATTTTGACAGACTACATATCCTGGGAGTGGAGACCTGGCACATAACCCACAAGAAGTCTGTTTTTTGTGATACAGCCCTTTGGAGCATGTTTAGATCTCTTAGGATACAATTTTAGCCATGAGCGTCTATTTAGAATAACAAACACCATTATTTTTCCATTTGTTGTTGAAAAAATTGCACCATTCATTTTTGTCCTTCTTCAACTTCCCATTCTTGTTCATAGAGGGATTTTAATGATTATTATAATGTTTGGTTTCAATTCCCTACGCTTGGTTAGGGGTGACAAAGCCTCGTTTACCATTTTTGTTGCTGCTGCTTCTCCTTAATGCCAAACTCTTTGTTAGACTTATGCCAAAATTTCACTTTCTAATCTTGGCTACATAATAATCAATCACTCATAGTCAATATATGTCCATGAACTCCATTATAGTTTGGATGTATTTGTCTAAGAAACTATGGTATTTGAGAACCATGTGTTGCTTAGTATCATTTAAACCTAAATTAGCAGACAAAATATCAAAGGAAAACTTGCCTTGATCTTGTGGTAGTGATCAGTAGTTCAATCTCTCTAGTTCTAATACTAATTATAGCTCTATCAGTTCCATATGCTATTAGTAGTTCCCACTAGACGCTATTAGAATGAAATGATATTTATTTAGACTATTTAGCTCTGAGATCTATGGAGATATTGCAGGGTTATTAGCTAGGGAGCTATAGGGAAATGACTGTCGTGGAAGCTATATGAGTTCTAATACTAATTATAGATCTATCAGTTCCATATGCTATTAGTAGTTCCCACTAGACGCTATTAGAATAAAATGATATTTATTTAGACTATTTAGCTCTGAGATCTATGGAGATATTACAGGGTTATTAGCTAGGGAGCTATAGGGAAATGACTGCCGTGGAAGCTATATGGGGATGCTTACCCTAAGAGGTGGGGTAAGCATAGTCTTATCTTTTAATCCAGAAACACATGTTTGAGAATTCATTTCTTTAAATGAAACAATCAATTATTAACAAAATCTTGTGCATTAAAGCCAGAAGCAAATATGAATAAAAAACTAAGAAGTGCTCGTCACTACCTCGAAGGGTTTATTCTCATCTTATGATTTTAATATACGTAGCATTGTCTTTCCAAAGGAGCAGATTTATCTATTAAATCTAAGATGGATACCCTTTGCTGTGTTAAATCAGGAATTGTCTTTCCAAAGGAGCGGATTTATCTATTAATTCTAAGATGGATACCTTGTGCTGTGTTAAATCAGGAATTAGTCAATCTGGGAAGTTATCTTCTAATCTTTCATTTTCAAGACCCCTGAAAAGCCTAAATTTTCCTTTCGTTTTCTTTCATGGCCAAGCTTGTTCAAATCATCTTTACATCTCTCAGGCATTTGTTTCCCCATTCTATGTTCGATAAGGAATATAATGATTATTTGAAAATATAAACTTTTTTCTTATCTGGCTATTGCTTAAAGTCTGCGTAAAACCATTCCTTTCATCAAGATATTTGGGCAGCCACATTTCCTTAGTTTGTACTATTCAGTGTTTTCTATGTTAGAATGATTGGATTTTATTTATTTATTTTGTTTGAATAAACTTTCATTCAACAAATACTGCCCAACATGGAATATTACAACATAAAATATTACCAACATGAAATATTACAATGAAGTAGATATTAAAGCACCCTTCAAGCTAATCAGCGGCAACATATTTCAATGAAGTAGATATTAAAGCACCCTTCAAGCTAATCAGCGGCAACATATTTCAACGAAGTAGATATTAAAGCACCCTTCAAGCTAATCAGTGGCAACAACTGTGATATATTTATTTGGTCAAATTGTCCCAGGACTTGCACTTCCCAACTACATTAAACAGCCTGCCCAATGAAGTAGATATTAAAGCACCTTTCAAGCTAATCAGCGGTAACAGCTGTGAGATATTTATTTGGTCAAATTGTCCCAGGACTTGCACTTCCCAACTACATTAAACAGCCTGTTGGGCATGCTAGGCCATGGGGAGCAAACCTAGGGGATTTGAATCTGGGTGGGAGCAACACCCTAAAAGTTTATTTGTGGCAAAAACAACATTATATTTTTTTCAACCATGCACATACTTGATAAACAGATCGAATCCTTTGGGCTGCAGGGCTGAAGTAAATTATTACATGTTAAAAAGAATGGATTGAATATTTCACATGCACAGATTTGATCAAAGTTCTTTGCTGACAGTTTCTTCTCCCACTATCAACTGCTTTCCTAATTCTGGTTTTTATAATATATCTGTAGTAAATTATTAAATGTTAAAAAGAAGAGATTGAATATTTCACATGCACAGATTTGATTAAAGTTCTTTGCTGGGAGTTTCTACTTCCACTATCAAATGCTTTCCTAATTCTGGTTTTTATAATATATCTGTAGACACTTTTTTTGTTTTCAGAGTTTACTCGAAGCTAATGGCCAATTAGCCTTCTCTCCATTTGGTATAGCAAATTCTTCCAAGTTGTTGGCTTGGATACCAATGAATGGATTTAGCATCGAATTGTTAAAATATAAACGATGCTAAAAGTAGTTCTAAAACTAAATACATACCTAGGAATCAAAAACGAAAAGTGAATATGAAATCAACAATTATTTCAACCATTAAAATATAAACTAGTTTATTGAATTTATGAGAGAGATATTTGAGTAACCAACAATGAAAAATAGGTTAGACTATGTTAGAATTACCAATTATAATTTCACATTTGTAAGTTAACAACCATGAAAAAACAAGTATAGCAAAATTAGTCAACCTTAGGCATGTATTTTAGTATCAAGTACTACAGCGCCCATAGTAAGAACTAGTTCCTTGTCAACATTAATATTTTTGCACTTGTGAGTTTGTATCACACCTTTATTTCTCTTTCTATCAAATATAAACATTTCCAAGTTGGCCACTTCATCGGTGGGTGTATGAAAATGTCATTCTCATGCAGTGGCCATGCGTGGAGCAAAAGCACTAGCAAAAATGTGAGGGGCAAACACCTTTTCCATTAAATGTTGATTCATTGTTTCAAAATTTCCTCTATTCTATTTCTTTTTCCACCTTCTTTCATCATCTTCTTTTCTTTTCCTTTATGCTTCAACATCATCCTAAGTCTATTCTATTTCTTTTTCCACCTTCTTTCATCATCTTCTTTTCTTCTCCTTTATGCTTCAACATCATCCTAAGTCTAATAGAAGCACAAACTACTTCTAGAAGATATGATGACATGTAGGATTTTGGAGGATTAACAAATGTACTAGGTTTATCTTTCCTTATAACATTTACTAATTCCATAGAGTCTACTTATCAATTGATTATAAAACATGTAAATTCCATTGAAGTAGTAGGAAATGCTTTAGTATTTCTAGCTTTGAATGTCCTTCCTTCATCATACCACCCAACAAGACTATCATAACACTCATGGGTATGAGTAAAGTCTTGCATCCATTCATTTTTCAAGTATGCTTCACAATTCAATTTGAGAGCTAATAATATGCTTCTGGATCCGTAGGTGCAAAAGAGTCTATGCATTTACCCTGCTCATTGAAAATATGATTTGTGCTTACATCTATGTTATCTATCAACCATCTAATAACTTCTACACATCGCATAATTGGTGATCTTGCATCATGATTATGGATGTATGATTTTTTCAAGTTCTATACTCCATCAATTTCCTCCTATTGCCTTTCATTTAGTTTTGAAGTGGTAGGCAACCCTTTTCCATCCTTAATCAATAAGAATAGTTCACCATATGTATGTGCATTATCAATTCCTATCTAATAGGAAGTATCCGAGTAGATGGGCAACTTGAGATCTTTAGCCACTGTCTCCATAGAGCACTCCTTATCTTTAATCGAATACCTTTTCTTCTTGACTAGTTGCTTTTATGAATCTAGTTGCTTTGCTACTAGAATTCCTTCCATAGGTTGCTCTGGTACGGGCTTAGCAGACTTAAGTTTGGAATCAACAATTAGATAATTGAAGTAAGTTAGGATCATGATCCCAATTGAATATTGGAAGGAAATGTTCATCATTGTTGAATGGGAGTACCACTATTAATTAATCTGAAAGGACATCTAGTACAAGCAAAGGTTCTCCATTTTGCGTTGAATGTAGTTTTGTATTTATCCTCCACCTGAATATAATTTTGTATATATTCTTCTGGCCAATAGAAGTATAATTAGACCTTGAGAGCCCATACAATGAGCATAACATGTCTGAACTGTCTACTTGCTCGAGATGAGATCTATGGCGAGAAGTGGCAAGTTACCTTTGATGGGCATCCTATTTACATCACGGAAGTCAATCCAAAGGCAAATTAGCTTTCTTCCTAACCAATTCCAAACTGTCAATCTAAGTATCTGACCAAAAAAATTTCCAGACTGAAGGTTTGGATAGGGGTAAAGCTCAAGCCATAGTAACATATTTCTTTCATTAGTGGGCCAGGATACAAGCGACAATACATATCTACCATACAAAGATACCCATCACTACACATTGATACTAATTGCAAACACTACTGGGGTTTTGCCATTAAATTTAAGAATGTGGAGCAACTGAATATTTAAGTTGTCCACAAAAACAAATTGATTGGAGAATGCAATGTTTTGGTCCCTATGAAACGAGGATCACTCTTATTAATCGAGAGAAGGAACAAGCCGGATGAGCAATAGGCCTTTGAGTGTTGTACTTAGATAACAGAATACCTGGAAGCCTATTTAGATCCCATTCACCAAACAGCAAGTCGGGTGGGTCCGTGAATTAATTCGAAAAAGTTGATGAAATGCATAAGCTCTCGATTAATTATAGCCTCTAGTATAGGGCTTCTGGATTTATGTTTATCACCTTATTCCACCAGGGAATATGATGTTGTGTGACCTTTGCATTAAATCCAAAGATGTCTCTAAATTCCTTTAACTGAGTGAATCTTCGCTTTTCCTCCTAAGAGTAAAAAGCCCCTATTTGAACAATCTTTGGTTTAGTCTTTGTAACAATAGGATGACTTTGCAACTTTGTAAGAATACTACAGGATGAAGTGTAAATAATTGGGGTAGTTGTTGGAAAATATTTGGAAGTTTACTGAGAAAGTTGTGTTAATCATGAATGTTTGAAATTTGTTTATTCTTAACAAATTTGATGTCTCACAAGTATTATTTGATGAACTCATTTAATTAGGGTTCATATACAACAAAGACAACTTTTGGAGTCAGAGTTATGCTTTTAAATTTCTGAAAGGAGAGATTAAAGAAACTTATCAGAAAGAGTGATTTTATATAATCTATTAAACAAGAAAAGCAGATGGGGTTGATAATAGATTATTATCATTTTATTATTTTTGAAAAATACTTCTCCTAAATTGCTGAAAGAAGGGAGCCAAGGAACTGATCAGAAAGAGTGATTTTATATAATGTATCAAACAAGAAAAGCACATGGGGTTGATAATAGATTATTATCATTTTAATTTTTGAAAAAATGCCTTATTTTAACAAGTAAGTATGTACAAAGCTGAAAATAAGAGTGGAAGAGTATATTGATCATGCTTTCCCTTTCCATCAACATACTCTTTCTTTCCTTTAAATCTATAGGAACCATAGGATGCTGTAAAACCCTTATCTTTCTCACCAGCCTCACTTTTATCATCATTTTGTTCATCTGTGTCTTCCTTGTAACCCAGCAAACAGAGAGCGACAACATGAATTGAATGCTCAGCAGGTTCCCACCTACTTGCCTTCACTGGAAGAGAATTTGATAAGACATAAAGAGGTTCCCCATCTTCAAGCTCCACATAATAAGTAAGCAACAACCAATTGTTTAAAATTGGCATGATGTCGACCAATTCAACGCCTTCACATAACCTGGAAAAAAATTCAGCAACCTAAATCTGCGAATAGAAACTTAAGAACCTGTATCTCCCAGAGTGGCAACGGAAAGAAAACATAACCTGAAACCTGCAAAAGAAGGTACAACTTTTAGGCACAAGGAAGATGCGAATAGCCTATATCACCCATCCTACAAATTTTCTAAACATATTTGGAAAATGTAAAAAAGAATCGCCTCTCATATAAATTTTCTAATAATAACATAGACCTCAATTATGCATCCACAATGACGAGATTGCAGCCCATGTATTGTAGATAAGTAGACACTTCTCATTCAATGTTATCCTGTTTCAGTCTCCAATACACCATGACCTTAACGCTGACTTTTCAAATTAAATGCTTACAACTCAAACTAAATTCCATAAAAAGTAGTGTATGGAAGGAAACCATGTAACAAAAGTGCAACTACTCGGAGGTAGGACTGATAAACCTCACTTTTGCAGCAACTCAGCAATATTACCTGGTACATTTAATAACAGATGTTACTGACCTGTAGTGGCCAAAATAAAATGCTACTTAACACGTGCAGCTTGACTGATTTGCATAGCCTTCTATTATATATGTAATTACGCTATCTAAGAATGAAGGCAAAGTCGCCAACAACGAATTTTGCATAGCATGCGCTCCCATGGATTAGATGTAGTAACAACATAAGGCCAGTCTTGGGATCATCAGGATTTACCATGCACTCCCATGGATTAACTTGTCCCATTGTGCCTCACCTGTTGGTTGTTTTAACTGGGTGCGATATTGTTAAAGTACATCACTTTCTTTTAAATTGTTTTAACAGTATTGTTTTAAATTCAGCTCAACAATATTGTTTTAAATTTGTTCGAAAATGCTCTTTAGTCCTGCATACTTAGCCAATTCAAACTTGATCAACTGTGAATTGATATTGTTTTACATTCGTTGTTAATATAATGGTTTAGTTTCATTCATGTAATTATGGAATATATACAGAGATGTACTTTTTTAGTTACCTACCAAAAAGTCATGATTCATCCAAACAAAATCTTTGATGAAATGTCATCCTTAGCACTATACAGATTCTTTGAATGGACTATGCAGATTTTATGTTCTGAATTTACAATGGAAATTTAGTACTTTTTACATATTTCGTTCTTTATACTAAGCAAGATGCTGGTTTATAATATTTTTTGATTTGGATTATCTTTTCTGTATACTCAAACACTTGCTACTGATTTTCTTCTTTGTCATATGCTCTAGCAACTTCAGAGTACTCAAGTTGAGGCCAACAAGGTTGATGAAGACACAACGAACTAGGTGTGCACTCATGAACCTATACTTATCTTTTGTGCTATTTTCATATTATCTTCACATAAGTAAGAAATATCTTGAAAATCACAATTTCAAAGATGGAATCAATAATAGATGTTGAGTCCTATCAAATAGATGCACAGTCCACTGTACATGACAGCATCAACCAGGTATTGCGTAACAATGACCTTTTCATATTAGATGCATTTTCATATACTGCATGAGATTGCCTCTTTGATGCATTTCAAGTTCTATTGCACTTCTATTATTCCTCAATCGAGCTACACAATGGACTGATAGATCATTTCTTGTCCTGCTTAGACATTGGAAACCTTGAGGCATTAGAGTCGTATGAATATGAATTGGCATCTAATTTTCTTTATAATTTGTATAGGATTCATGATATTGCGCTTATCTACATCTACAATCCTACCTCCACATGAGAGAGGAATATGGGGAGATATATTTTGTATAGTGGCTAAATATTGCTAGAAAAACAGGACCGCGAAGAAATAAAATAAAACAAATGCAGAAACAAAACACAGAACAAATGCAGAAACAAAACACAGAAGACACACAATACAAGAGAGACACAGATTTACGTGGTTCACCCAGTGTGGGCTATGTCCACCAGAGAAATTGCAAGGTTCTTCCTTTATTATTATCCAACAAATGAAGGGATACAACGTACAGCAAAACCTGTTGTGACTTCCTCTTCTTTCTCTCACAGTCTCCTCTCTCAGAATACAATATTCACCATCAATCATAGCCGCGATACATTTCCCTCATAAAAGAGGGTTGCCTTCTAGGGAAAAAAAACCCTAACATAATCTCTACCATTAGATCTGCGACCTTATAATGAACGGTCCAGATTTACAATGAAATTACAATATATTTTTATAAGGCAATTTTTTCTTCGGGGGCTTCGCCCCCGAACCCCCGCTGGAGCCCACTTGCCCCCAGACCCCTCGGGCCCTGCAAAGGGGGTACCCCCCCTCTGTACTCCCCCGCGTGGAAGAGTGTACATACTTTTGGGGTGTAAATACTTCATGGACTATAAACACGACTGAAAGAAGGACCTTTGAATCAGGAAGATAATCAGGCTCCACAACCAACAATCTCCCACTTGGAGACTGATCTCAACAACTCCACCGCTGTTGTATATGCTGGACTCTGAACCTTCCTGGACCTGGTAAATTTCTCATCTTCATCTTCATTCTTGAAGACCAACTGAAATTGAGCAAGAACTCAGTCTCTCCTTGGTTACTCCCTTTGTTAACATGTCTCGAGGATTCTGGCTAGTGTGTATCTTTTCCATCTTCAATTGTCCATCTTCCAAGGTGGATCGTATGAAGTGGTACCTCAACTGTATATGCTTAGTCTTCGAATGGAAGGCTGAGTTCTTTGCAAGGTGAATGGCACTCTGACTGT
>ML786474.1:208305-220529 GCA_009831015.1 Picea engelmannii | reverse complement strand
TTGTCGAATGCAATAAACCCAAGTTTTTCTAGTTCCATCATCAATAAAAGTAACATAATAATGAGAGCCACCAAGAGATGATACCCGAGCTAGTCCCCATACATCTGTATGCACAAGCTCTAACATTTCATTCGTCTTTTCTTTTCCAACTATGAGAAATCTGACTCTCTTTTGTTTTCCATAAACACAATGCTCACAGAAGTCCAAATCAATTTGTTTAAGATCTGGCAACATATTTCTTTTGTGAAGGATCTGCATACCCTTCTCACTCATGTGTCCCAGCCTATGATGCCATAGTGTTGTATCCACTCCTGTAGAAGCTAAAGATATAGAAGAGTCAGTATTACCAGTACATAGATACATTGTACCTAACTTCTCTCCTTTTGCTATCACCAATGATCCTTTGATGACCTTCCACGTCTTATCTGTAAATATGGATATACAACCTTCACTTACCAACTTCCCTGTTGAAATTAGATTTTTGCTTAAATCTAGAACATGTTTTAGCTTTTTCAACAACCATTGGTTTCCATTTTGTTGCTTTATTTTTACCTTTCCCATTCCAACAATTTTGCATGGTTTATTATCACCCAAATGAACCTGTCCAAAATCACCTTGAACATAATCTAGAAAATGTTTCCTATGGGTGTGGCATGAAATGATGCTCCTGAATCTACTACCCAAGACTCAGAAATATTATCTACAGAAAGAATCAAAGCATCTTGTAACACATCACCTGTTACATTTGCTTCCTAATTTCTCTCTTGTTGTCCATATCTTTTTTTCTTTGGAGCTTTGTAGTCTTTCTTTAGATGTCCTTTCTTCCTACAATTCCAGCACTCTATCTTTCCAAGTCTGGATTTGGATCTGCCCTTCCTAGAATTTCCACAGTTTCCTAAGCCCTTTCCTCTATCCTTTTGTCTTCTCCTGTTCTCCATGTTCAACGCATTTCCTGATGTCTCACCTGTGCTTTTTTGTCGCATTTCCTCACTAAGGATAACACCAACAACATCATCAAATTTTAAAGTATTTCAACCAGAGACAGAGTTACTTACAGCCATGACCAAGCCATTCCAGCTTTCTAGCAATGAGCACAAGATTAGAAGAGACCTAATCTCATCATTAAAGTCCACATTTACAGAACTTAGTTGATTAGTAACCGTATTGAATTCATTTAAATGATCTGCAACAGACCCACCTTCTAACATCTTCATATTAAATAATCTCTTCATTAGAAATACCTTATTCGATGCTGAGGGTTTTTCATACAATTTGGCCAATGCATCCATACCTTCGTTGTCTTTTCTTTCGAAATATTGAAAGCCACCGACGTTGCCAGGCTCAGCCGTATCATTCCTAGAGCCTTTCTATCAAGAATCTCCCATTCTTCATCCTTCATGGCTGCCGACTTCTTTGCTACTCCACTCAATGGTAGGAATAGATCCTTCTGATATAAATAGTCTTCCATCTGCATCTTCCAAAATTGGTAGTTTTGGCCATTAAATTTCTCGACCCTAAACTTTCCATCTTCCGACATTGCTCCCACTTGAACCAGGAACCCTCTTTTCCTGTGAGTTACCTTATGCTCTGATACCAGTTGTTAGAAAAACAGGACCGCGAAGCAATAAAATAAAACAAATGCAGAAACAAAACATAGAAGACACACAATACAAGAGAGACACAGATTTACGTGGTTCACCCCGTGTGGGCTACGTCCACCAGAGAAATTGCCAGGTCCTTCCTTTATTATTATCCAACAAATGAAGGGATACAACCTACAAAAAAACCCGTTGTAACTTCCTTTTCTTTCTCTCACAGTCTCCTCTCTCAGAATACAATATTCACCATCAAGCATAGCCGCGATACATTTCCCTCATAAAAGAGGGTTGCCTTCTAGGGAAAAAAAACCCTAACATAATCTCTACCATTAGATCTGCGACCTTATAATGAACAGTCTAGAGTGTACATACTTCTGAAGAGTGTACATACTTCTGGGGTGTAAATACTTTTGGGCTATAAACACAGCTGAAAGAAGGACCTCTGAATCAGGAAGATAATCAGGCTCCACAACCAACAAATATATCAATTGGAATTTGGTCATTAACAAGAAAGACAAGATATCTACTATTCAACAAAACTGCATCTAGAGATTCATATTGCATCTTGTTCCATGATACAAATCCTCTTAGTGGTCATTACAAACCATTGCTCTATAAACAATTATCAGTGTGCAGTCTTGGAGGATCTAATATTTAC
The DNA here is from genome assembly GCA_009831015.1 of Picea engelmannii. Taxonomy (NCBI): domain Eukaryota; kingdom Viridiplantae; phylum Streptophyta; class Pinopsida; order Pinales; family Pinaceae; genus Picea; species Picea engelmannii. The sequence goes on along the minus strand of ML786474.1, from coordinate 218,273 downwards.
TTGTCCCTCAACTTTGAAGACCTTCAATCACATTGCAAACTAATTATGCATAGCATGCACTCCCATGGATTAGAATTAGCAACAACCAGTACATCCAATTGTGGAGATTGTCTATTCAATGCAATTTGCTACTTGGTCTCAACAGACTTTGAAGTCCACTCGTTGTTCCTTTACATTGTGTAATCATTTTGCAATGCAATTATAGGTGGGAGTCAACATGCACTTAACTGCTTGTATGAACACCTTCCAAATGATCTTATACAAAGTATGCCAACACTTGAAAGTTAGAAACAATATCTTATACATATGGAAATTCCATATGAGGAAGGAAATATTGAAGGTGGGGAATTTTGTTTACAGTGGACATCTATCATATTCACAGTAAATATCCAGGTTTGGTCAGCCCTTGTAGATGGTTCTATCCATTTCCGCTCTGTCAAGTCAAACTACTCTAAGAAAATTGAAATCATATCATTCAAAACAAATACACCACACATCCACTATCAACCTTTGATAAGAAATAATTCTAGTTCAAGATTCACTTCTCCTGCTAGCCAAACCACATCAACTCTACGTAAGAGTTGCATGCTATCTAGCACAATAAAATTGATCCCGGAATGGATCATCTCATAGAGAGCTTAAGAAAAAACGTAAATTAACTTACCACAATTTGAAAAAGGTAATGCGTGGAAGACATGAATACATTAGTGCACTTCCTTCTAAACAACTGAAATGTATGATCATCACGATGTGATAGCGAGCCCAGGAAAGAAACACAAACTAACATATCACAACCTGAAAAAGGTTGTGCGTGCACAACACGTTTGCATTTACACACTTTCTACTGGAAAAAAAAAATCAAATCGTTGTTGACAAAGACCATCATGATTTTTAGCATCAACATGGTGAGGAAGCAGTGCTCTTAACACATGTTGGTTTTGTCTTCAACATGCCTTGTGCACAAGTGAAACTAGTTTCAAGTGACATCCATAAGCTGATCTACCACATGTTGAAAAAAACCATACATGAAAGAAACAAATGAAACTACATATCTCAAAGTGCTCGTGATATTGACATAGGGGATAAAATCATGTGTTGTAAATTAAGGAAAACATTGTGTAATGCTAGCATTGAAAAACAATGAACAAGTGGTATGCATTATGTCTAGTAAAAAGAGATGCAAAGAAAATCTATATGAAAGAAATTGAAGACACCCCTGGCATTGCATGTGCAATTTTCGATAAATTTAATTTCGCAAAGAACATTAAGTGTTTGACCCCTAATTTGAAAACATAATACATCATCTTAACACTAACTGATAGAACATTCTCCAATAACAAAATATGTCTTTCATGCAAAAGGTCACTCCAAAATGGAAAAAAACCACAGTTTGCAACACCTGATCAAATAATATGTAACACACCATTACTAGATGTAAGTACACTTATGGAACTTGAGGAGAGGCTTGTTTCTCTACGAATTGCATTTCCACAAATCAGACCCTAGGGCTATAAACAATCCCAAATGGGCTTAACAGGTTCAATTATTGACGTGCATGTCCAATTAGACATTGTGCAAAAAGCACTGACACAATTCATGAACGAAACAATGACAATTGTTGTAGCGCTCAAACTCAAAAGATGTCTAGAGTACAAAAATGCATACTAAACAGGTAGAGTGCGTGTGCAAATTGTCATGAAAGCATTGAAAGAATTATGTTCCAGAACACTATACAAGGCACACAACAACTTTATAAATGAGAACTGGAACCATGTTCTTGAACGAGGCAATGAAAACTCTACACAGACTTTTTCCACTACTAGTGAAATTGATTCAGATGATGAATTAGAGAATGAAAGACCTATTGAAACATTGATACATGGATTCATTGAATCACAAGACAAGATCGTCGAAATTGCACCTGCTGAAGGACAATGTCCACTTGGGATTTTCAAGGACAAATTCGCAGAGGAAATGAACTTCCCAACATTTTTCTACGGATACCCACATGACAGTGACATCACATAACAATTCTGCTACCAAAAAATAGTCCGATGGGAATTGCTACATTCAAGCGATGACTTCTTCTATCACACAACAAATTTGTTTTTCAAAACAATGCGGATAATAATTGAGAAAGTGGTCTCTTGCATATGGGTGCAAATAAGAAAAGGTCAATTATGAGGAAGAAAGCTACTGGCCAAAGATGTCAAGTACAAAAAAAATCTAGAGAAAATCTTAAAATCTGATATTTGATACATAGATTTCAAAAACATTTGCATCTCCCCTGACTACCTGCAACAAAACAAGAAAACTATATTTGCAATGATCTGACAATTGGGGCCTCCAACATTTTTCGTCAATTTTACAAGTGCAGAGCATCGTTGGAATCCATTGTTCACTACATTGTCTACATTATATAGAAATAGAAAAAGGAAAAAACAAACTGAAACATTGGAAAATGATGACATTGACTACCTCATAAGAAAAGACCCAGTGACATGTACTTGTTACTACAGACATAGAGTGAATGCTTTGAGGAAATTGATATGTCATGACGAAACATTCTTCGGGAGAATATCGGACTACTATTTCGTAACTGAGTTCCAAAATAGAGGCAGTGAACACGAACACACACTATTATGGGTAAAAGATGCATTGATATATGGAAATGACAACACCACAGATCGAGCAATTTCTGGACAAGTATGTAACATGCAACATAGATCATTTGGTTCCATAACTTGCCAAAGTTCATAGACATTACCATACAAGAAGTTGTAAAAAACATAAAAAAACACATTGCAGATACAACTCTTCTATGCCACTGATGAGAATGACAAGAATTATCAAACCAATTACTTTGGACGCCAGTATTCTGATTACTTTGGACGCCAGTATTCTGATTGACAAATCAAAATCTTTGTTCACATTTCTAGAACAAGAAGACTTTAATGACTTAATGACATTCAAATATTTTTTAGTGCAACTAAAGCTAACCAAACATGAGTACATCCAAATTATACAATCTACACTTAAGCAACCAACAGTTTTCCTAAAACAAAAACCTTCGCACATTTGGAACAACAGTTTCTCCAAGGACATGCCAATTATGTGCAATGCAAGTACAGATGTGCAGTATGTCCTGAACGCATATGCTGCAACATTATATTGTACCTCGTACATGACAAAGGTTGACAAATCTATGACAAATGCATTTAGGAGAATACACAAAGAACATGAAAAAAGTCGGACTGATGCTATTCAAATGATACGTACACTTGGAAATACATTACTTAATATCCAACAAATGTGTACTCAGCAAGTAGTCCACATCGCACTTTCTCTACCTCTGAACTGTAGTTCAAGAAAATGTGTCTTCATAAACACATCTCCGCCTGACACGCACACTTTCATGCTTAAGAAACCAATCCTTCTAAAGCAAGAGCTTGATAATTCAGAGGATGTGATATTTCACTCTGTTATTGATTACTACCTCCAGCGCCCATCTACCATTAAGCATATTCGCCTTGCAAAATTTGTATCACATTACAAAAAAAATGGTACACAGATATCAAAAAGAAAAAAACCAAATGTAATACGCTTTGTCAAATACAACAAACACATCGACTATGAAAACTTCTGTAGAGAGAAACTATTATTGTACATTCCATTCGGTCACAATGAAGACACATTAAAACATAACTTGCCTACATGGGAAGCTACATATACTCTATATGAGTCTACAATACAAGCCAATGAGGCTAGATTTACGTACAATATCAACCCAACATGGGGTGATTTAGAAAGTGCACTTGATGAACTAGAAACCCCTGCCAATATTGATGACATGTCAACAAAGCATAAAACAAATACAACTCACCATGAAGCCTATGATTTTCAAGCATATTTTCCTTGCCCTCGAGAACCTGCTTTTGAAAAACATATCAATCTCAGGTTTAAAGTAACGAACCATCCTTTCTATGTCGAAAACAATGAATACTATAGAATTAGATGGTTGTTGAATCGAGAAAAAAAAGCAATTCTAAAGGATATTGTAATGAAGAAACGCTTAGACATACACACTCATGTGAACTTGTTCCTTATAGGTGGCGCAGGAACATGCAAGACATTCACATTGAAAGCATTATTCCAAATGCTTATACGGATCTATGATTCAAATATTATGAGTGACCCTCTGAAACCAAAGGGACTCATACTTGCATATATAGGAAAAGCTGCATATAATGCAGGTGGAACGACAATCCACTTTGCCTTGTTGATGCCTTTTAACAAGTCACAATTTCTTGCACTTGGCAAAGAAATGCTAGATACCTTGTCAAATATTTATAGCAAACTACAACTTCTCTTCATAGATGAAGCCTCCTTGATTGGAAGTTGCTTCTTATATTCCATTGACAATCATCTAAGAAACATCAAACATGTCCAAACCAAGTACTTTGGAAACATCGATATGTTATTCTGTGGGGATTTTTACCAAGCACAACCCATACAAGATTCTTTGATATTTGAATAGCCTATGATCAACATGAAAACAACGACACATGAATTTTGTAAAGACAACATAAAATTCTTCGAACTGCATACTACAATGCATCAGAAAGATGAATACTTTATTGCAATTCTAAATAGAATTCGAACAAACAACCAAACACATGATGACTTAGCATATATCAATTCAAGGTGCATGTGACCAGCATCGACAAACCCAACCTTCCCTTACCTATTCTACAAAAACAAGGATGTCACAATGCATAAAAAGTACATGCTATCATTGATGCCTAGTGATCAAATCACCATCAATGCAATTGACCTAGTAGAAGACAATATCGATAATGTACCATGTCATCAACATACAACTACTTTTCCTTTGCAACGTGTCCTGAAATTAGGCATGCTAGTTGAAATATATGCTTGCAACTATGACTTACAACATTGCCTAGTCAATGGTGCAGATGTGATACTCAAATCATATACCACCAAAGATGAAGTTTATGTCCTATGGTTTAACTACCATGACCCACATATTGGGCACCGACAAGCCAACAAGTTAGGATATCTATATAATTCAAACACTTCACATGATTGGACACCTATATTTTGAATATCAAAACCAATATCAACATCAACAAAGACAAGTCAGGTAAAGATTCAAAAACAATTTCCAATTCAACTTGCATGTGCACATACAATTCACATATCACAAGGCCTAACACTTGATTGTGTTGCCTTCGACCCTATTGGAATACAAATACATGGACTTGTATACACAACTCTTTATCGTGTCATAAACATAGAGTCCTTATATTTGCTAAGAGCTCTTACAAAAGATAACTTCAAGGTCAAACAAAAAGTCGATATTGAGATGCAACGCCTTCGAACTACTACAAAATGACATCTAGAATATGATTATCGATCCATACAAGAAAACTCCTCTATATTGATTCTCACTTAACACACCCAGCCTAAATGGACATATGAATGATATACTCAATGACTATGACACAATGAAATTTGATATTTTGTGCTTACAAGAAAGATACATGACATTATGCATGCAAAACAAGAAATTTCCAAATTTCAATTGCATATCAAGTTACATTACACATGGAGTGATGATATTAGTGAAAAAACATATAGCAATTTTGGATCATATGCATTTCGAAGAACAAAATGTAGAGATGCTACTAGCAAGAGTAATTTTTCATGAATCGCAAATTGCAATATTGAATCTCTATGTTGCTTTGCACGCAACATTTACCAACATAGTGACCGTTCTTTCAAAAACATTACACCATTTACATCAGAATGAAACCATTATCATTCTAGGAGACTTCAATGTTGACATGCTACAAAGTAATGCCATAACAAAAAAATTGGGAAACTACATGTGCATTTACAATCTTCTCTTTCTTTTGGATAAGATAAACCATGTACAAAACCTGCTTATTGACCATGTATGGTCAAATGTGCCTATTACACAATACAAAGTCTTTATCTTAGACACATATTGGTCTGACCACGATACAAATTTTCTTGTACTTGAATTATGAAATATACATCAACCAAATTACAAAATCACATTTCCATGTATCCAAGCATATATGGATGCTTCGTTGCACAAAACCAAACAATCCATATTACAAATCCAGACTTCGATGTCCCAAAGAATATATAGATACTTTGTTGCACATAATGAAATCATTCAAATGCTGCCATCCAATTTCTTAATGTTTTTTGGTTTGTAATAGATTTTGGACAGAAAAAAACTCAACATAACCACAAACATGGATCAAGATAAAAAAAAAAGGTGCATGCTTCTAACTCTATCTTTTACTCTATTCTTGTGAATCTCATTTGTTTTATGTACATATTCCTTGTTTTCCCTACATACTAACTGAAATTCATGTCCATTGTATTTTGTGCATTCCCACATTGAAACAAACAGATTCACTGGATAGGAGGAAGAAGCCTTAACCATAAATGTAGAAGAACACATACAAAGGTGCATGCTTCTATCCTTATTTTCTAGTCCATTGCTTTGTATCTCATTTACTATGTCTCTACATATATTCTTACATACAAACTTACCTTCATGTTGATTGTATTTTTTGCACCTCTACATTGAAAGAAATAGAATAACTGGACAACAGGAAGAAGTATTAACCAACAATCTAGAAGAAGACTTACAAAGGTGCATGTTTCTACCCTTATTTTCTACTCCATTGCTTTATGTCTCATTTACTGTACGTATCTTTGATTCTACTGCGTTGTACCTCATTTGTTATATGAAGCTACTACATATCTTCCTACATACCAACTTATCTTCAAGTCCACTGTACTTTTTTCATTGCTACATTGAAAGAAATAGACTAATTGTAGAAGAGGATGAATTCTTATGTACTACAGCAGAGGAAGTTGAATTACAATATACCAAAAGGTACACCAATAGTGATACTAAAGAAAACACAATGCATATGATTAACGTACATCCATAACGATTATGAACAACATACAATGCACATGCTTACTTAGTTGTTGTCACTTTACATTCCATATATGTTCTCGTGTTCATCATAAAAAGTTAGACAAGCGACACAAGCATGAGTAGTCAATTGTCACAGAAGTCAGTAGAATGACAAGCCCAAAGGTAAATATTCATATTTCATGCTCTTACTATGTTTATAAAACAAATATTCTTAGTTATTTATTGATCTATGTGAAAAAAAATATGTTGATGTCATCTACAACACTTGCTTTTCAGTTCGCAAGAAGTATCAACGAGTACAAGTGAGGCACCTCTCACAGTGCACCCTCCCCAGATTAAGAGGTATGGTTACAAATCTATAACCAACATAATTCATCCAAATTATGCATCTACTTGTACATCCCTGCAAAAAAAATAAAAAAATAAATAGTGATACAAAGTGCCCTTCACATTACTTTTTCTATTTAAACACTATCACCAGGCTCAGAGTTACACCACCAAGTATACTATCAATAGAAGACTTGAACAACCACCAAACTAGACAAGTGTTTGTCGGAGACATAATGGTCATTTACAACACCTGCTTAGACAAGGAAAACAAAACTAGACGCATTGTGTGTGCTGACATGACAGACAACGAAGCCATGATGACAGTGACATTGACTATCCCTGCACAATTTGTCCAAAAACACGTAGAAAATATCTTGCCTGGTAATGGGATATCCATTACAAATTTTAATATATTACCAAAAACAATATATGAATGTGGTGATTTTGATTGGATCATATCACTTAATGAAACAAGTATTGTCGAAAAGGTGGTCGCAATTTGATCAAAATATCATTTCATACTGGACACAATGATCAGTGGATTTGCAAAGAGGAAAGACATTTACACCATCGCAACCATTGATCTGGATTTTATGAGAAGAACAAAATGAATACAAATTATTAACAGGTGCTTAACACAAAATAATAGAGAAACACTAAAATTGGTTTTCTATACAATAACGAAATAAATTGAAACTGTAAAATGTAGCGGAAACAAGCTTGTTGGAATGGTGGCGATTTATCTCTGAGAAGAGATGTGATGGGAGCACACATTCACAAGAAGACAGTTACAATGAGGCTCTGAAGGCCTTTTTACAATAAGAAATATTTCCAAAAACCCTATACATCCAAAAACCTAACCCTAGGAGATGAATCGCCAAAAGTCATGTGGGCTCCGTTTGGGTAAGTTAGTACGTCAACTTCTCGAGGTCATAACTTTTGCATACGATCTCCATTTTAGGCATGTGATAGCCCGTTGGAAAGGTATTATTGAGGATATTCATTTTGGGGGCTCAATCATGCCTTTGGATATAATTGAGGATCTCGATCTTGAAAAACCTTCATTTAGGCCCTCAAAAAGGCCCTGGAAGTTAAAACTACTAAAAATAGTAAATTGCCAAAATTGTCAGAAAATTGTTTTGAGCCACTTGGAAAAGGTGGGTGGCCACCGATATCCATATGGATCAATCCTCCCTCCTTAGGAAGAAATGGTCTCCATTACATTGAGGTCCCCCATCAGATGAGGATATTTCTGCTGAATTTGGCCCAGGGTGAGCCACTTGCCTTGGTGCAGGAGTTTCCCTACTTTGATGACTTGATAAAGCTGGATCTTTTGTTGTCGAGTGCCCTTGATATATCTATCCACAATATGATCATTGGATGCATATTCTATGCAGTTTGGGTTGAGCTATGTTGGTGTCAGTTGTTCTGCTACTTCGGAGGTGTCCAATAATGGTGGGAAATAAGGGCAAAGGAGATCCACGTTGAACATTGGGTGTAGACCAAGGAAAGGAGGAATGTTGAGCTCAAAAGAATTATCCCCCATGACTTTGGTGATAATGTACAGCCCATAATGGAGTGGTCGAAGCTTTCGATGGGGTCCTGTAAGGTGTTTTTATTGCAAGTGCAACCAAACTTTGTCTCCCACCTAAAACTTATGTGACACTCGATGTTGATCATGGCATTGTTTGTACTTGTCATTGGACTTCTATAGGATATCCTTAACCTGTTGGTGGATGTGCTGGATCCGCTTAGTGATCCGGGTGGCTTTGTCAACTTCAGTTGGAGAAGGAGATGATTCACTCGAGGTGACCGCAAGGGGAAGTGAAACATCTATGGGACCCAATGGTTGGAATCCTAACCCCACTTGAAAGGGGTTGTGGCTGGTTGAGCTATGCAGATCTCGGTTGTAGCTATGTTGGACATAGGAAAGGCTCTCAGCCCATGTGCAAGGGTGCTTTGAATTATACATGCAAAGTATATGCACAATCATTCGATTTACAACCTCGGTTTGGCCATTTGTATGGGGGTGGAAGGCCATGGATTTGGTGAGCTTGGTGTCCAATAGTGACCAGAGGCTCGACCAGAATGTCCTGAGAAATCGACTATCTCGATCTAAGAAAATGGTTTGTGGGATTCCAAAATGTACCCAGACTCATTCAAAGAAGATCTTGGTAGTGGCCTCTATTGTGATGCTCTTCTTACAGGCAACCAGAATTGCCATTGTAGAAAAGAGATCAACAACCACAAAAACACAGTCAGTTCCCCACTTGGTGGACAGGAGGCCTGACATGTAGTCCATTGAGATAGATTCCCATGGCCTGTCATGAGTAGGAAGAGGGGTGTATAAGCCCTATTTCTTAGTGGTTGGTTTGGCAATAGTGTAGGCAGTGCAGGACCTAATATACTTGTTGACCTCCTATTAAGCCCTAATATTGGCTCATTACCCCTTAATTGGGGCATATTAGATTATTAATGTTATTTAGTACCCCTTAATTGGGGCATATTAGATTAGTAATGTTATTTTATTCATGTCGGCTTTAGGCCATTAGTTGTAATTATACCTCCTAGTCTCCTATATATACCAAGGAGACATTTTCATTTTGAATCATCTTGTACTTGAACATTT
>ML786474.1:173268-203088 GCA_009831015.1 Picea engelmannii | reverse complement strand
CCAAATTACTATGGCCCTTATAAGGTGTTGCAAAAGATTGGTACTATGGCATACAAATTGGAGCTGCCTGCATCTTCACGAGTACACCTAGTTTTCCATGTTTCATGCTTAAAGAAGGTTATAGGTGACAAGATCCCAGTTCAGACTATATTGCCAGAACTTGACGAGGAAGGAAAAATCATATTGGAGCCTGAGGCCATCATTGACACAAGAATTCGCCAACTGAGGAATAGATCTATTTCATAGTATCTCATTAAATGGAGGAAACTACCGGCTGAAGATTCCACTTGGGAAGATGAGTCTTTTATACAGAAGCATCTAGAGTTACTCAAGCGTTGCAGACAACACTTGTCTCAAGGGGAGGGGTAGGCTAAGCCCTAATATTGGCTCATTACCCCTTAATTGGGGCATATTAAAGATTAGTAATGTTATTTATTACCCCTTAATTGGGGCATATTAGATTAGTAATGTTATTTATTACCCCTTAATTGGGGCATATTAGATTAGTAATGTTATTTTATTCATGTCGGCTTTAGGCCATTAGTTGTAATTATACCTCCTAGTCTCCTATATATACCAAGGAGACATTTTCATTTTGAATCATCTTGTACTTGAACATTTAAGTGGGGTAAAAGGAGGTTTCCCCCTCAAAGAGGCTTATTATCTGAAATTATATCTTTTTCAAGGCGTTGAGTACTTTTCCTAAGGTTTTTCTATGCTATATTGATGTTTGGTTCTTAACACCTCCTGTGAAAGTTTCGGCCAGTAGATTTTTTTTTTTAACATTTCCACTGTCTTTTCGACACCAAAGTGTCCTGCCACTCGACTGTACTGGGCTTCCCATATCATCTTCACTCACTCACTTTATGGAACACAGATATGGCCCAGACGACACAACAACCCATCCTGAAGATGGGAATTATCGACAACTGCATTTGCACCCAACATTTGGTAGGTGGTGGTGATGTCAGAGTCTATCTAATAGAGTTGGGGCCATCCAGATGTCTCATGGCCACAATATTCTATCACCGTGGTGAGTGTCGTGACTGGCGGTCTGCTGAGGCAATCAGTGACGCGATTGGTGCTTCCTATTTTATACTTGTTGTTGAGGTGGAATTGCTGCAAGTATGTGGACCAATTTTGATGGTGGTCATTCTGTAATTTTCCCTGTGTCTGGATGAACTGTAGTGGCTTATGATCAGTGTGGATGACTGTCTCCTTCAAAATAATGTAATGTCTCCACTGGAAGCATGCTTGCAGAATGGAGTACATTTCTTTGTTGTAAGTAGGGTACTTACGAACAATATCTGACAATGTCTCACTATGATAGGCCACGGGGTGGCCTTGTTGAGTGAGAACGATGCACACAACATAGTATGAAGCATTTATCTCGATCTCAAAGGGATGATGCAGGTCTGGTAGTGAAAGTATTGGGGCTGAGCACAAGCGTTGCTTCAAATCATCGAACGCTTGTTGTTGGGACTGGCCCCACGCAAATTTTTCCTTACCACCACCCCTGTTTATTTGGCTGAGGGCCCATGCAATATGGGAGAAACCCAACACGAACCTACGGTAGAAATTGGCAAGGCCCAAGAAGCTTCGAAGCTCAGTGAGTGTTGTTGGGCCTGGCTAGTCATGGATGACTTGGATCTTGGATGGATCCACATGTACGCCATGATGATCAATGATGTAACCCAGGTAGTGGACCCTATCCATGCCAAAGGAGCATTTTTCCTATTTGGTGTATAACTTGTGTTGTCACAGGGTGTGCAGGACTTGTTGAATATGCTGCAAGTGTTCAACCCAAGTCTTGCTATAAATTAGAATCTCATCCAGATACACCACTACAAAAGCATTGGTGAATGGTCGCAGGATATCGTCCATCATCCTCATGAAAGTGGCTGGAGAATTTGTCAAACCAAAGGGCTTGACCAACCATTCAAAAAATCCTTCCTTTGACTCGAAGGTTGTCTTCCATACATCTGTCTGTTCTATCGAGACCTAGTGGTAGCCAGACTTTAGATCAATCTTATTGAAGTATTTGTACCCCGTGAGTTGATCAAGGAGGCCATCGATTCAGGGAATCGGGTACTAGTTTCTGACTGTGATTTTATTCAGAGTCCGGTAATCAATACAGAGTCTCTAGGTTCCATCCTTCTTTTGTACCAGCATGATTGGGCTCCCGCAAGGTGATGAGATGGGGCGGATGTACCCCTTGTGGAGCAATTCTTAGATCTGTTGCTTGATCTCTTCATTTTCTAACAAAGAGCGACGATAGACTGGCTCATTGGGCAGTGGTAAGTCAGGGGTCACATCAATGGGGTTCTTGACCTAGCAGTGTAGAGGTACCCCTATAGGTGAGGAGAAGATATCTGAGTATTCTTCCATGACCTTATCTACTTGCTTCTATTGTGTGGAGAATTTGGCCGCAAAGACCCTGAATGTGGCTGTGATATTTCACTTATTCTGAGAGAGAATCACGAAGAAGACAAAATTCCCCATCTGAGAGATGACCTTCCTACATTGCTTAGCAGAGATCTAGGAAATAACACTAGGTGGGATTGCCTCGATTATCCTGTACAATTTCCTGTTCAAAGTAATAATAACACTATGAGGCCTAGACTCATATACAGCATGACGTTTCCATAAACAAGGTTGGCCCAAAATAACATCACAAACTTCGAGAGGAGAAACATCACACAATACCTTGTCTTTGAAGGGCTTGATGTCGTACGACAGTCAACACTGTTGGCTGACGTAGAGATCGTTTTCTTTGCGGAGCCATCTAATGGTGTGTGGTTGTGGGTGCGACGTTGTTGGCAGGGCCAGCCACTTGATGACCTCTGCTAAGATGAGGTTCTTATGGCTATCGCTATCAACGATGAAGTGCAGTGGGGTTACTTTTACCCACATCTGTGAATGGAAGAGGCGCTCTCCTTCTTCTGGCTCATCTGGTTCACCAGGCTGGAGCTTGGTGGTAGAAATGGTGGCACTGGGTTTCGGATCAATGATTTGTCTTCACCTTTCTAGTTCTATCTCAGGGTTAGAATCCACATCTGATTCAGAGGCTTTCACTTCGGCCACCAGTGACTTCTTTGAGCGACAGTCAACAATGTTATGCCAAGGGCCCTTATGGAAGTCGCACAACTTCTCGGTATCTTTCTTTGTCTTTTCAGTGTCCTCCTTTGCTTGCGGCTTGAACTGGTTGTCCTGATACTATCCATCTTTGCTTTTTCCTTTGTTTGGTGGGTTGGGGCCAACCTTTCCTAGATTTTGTTGTGAGGGGTTCCCAGGCCCAAATTGCCATGTCTTTTTTTTGAGCTTCTGCTCAATTTTGACGGCATATCGGTAGGCCATGCCCAAGGATGAGATGTCCAGAAATTCCATTTTAGTCTGGATGTATCTATGCATAGAACCATGATACTTGAGCACCAGATGTTTCTCTGAATCTTTGATACCCAACTTGGTGCACAAGGTATGGAAGATATTTGTGAAATCTAGCACTGCTTGGTCTCTTTCTTGCCGCAGTGTGGTCCATTTGGTATACAGGTCATCATAGATTCCGACAGGGTAGTATTGTTCCTTAATAACATCCCTGAAGGATTCCCAGGTGGTCGTGACTGAAAATAATGAGGTTTCCTCTGTTTCCTTTTGCTCACAGAAATCTTCCACCAATCTTTGACATGGGGAATGGCTTTGAGGAGCGCAAAAGTAATCTTTTCTCTATTCAAAAAGTTATGGACAAAAAAATACCCTTCTAGTAGATTCAACCACTTGTCTATGGCATATGTATCTATCTGGCCTTCAAATATAGGAATATCAAAGTTTATTTGTACCTTGAAGGGGGCGACACCTCCATTCGAAGAAGATGCGTCACCTGTTGGTAGCCGCCAAAGGATTTGCGTGAAACTATCCATCGTCTCATTCCTATGTTGCGTGAGGGATTCCTCAATCAACAGTTTGAAAGGATCTATTGTCCCATCATCTTTCTTTTCTCATGCCATGGGAGATCACTTGGGCATGCGAGAGCTTTTGTCCTCAAGAGAAACAAGCTCAAGACCCAACTCTTTGTACTCCGACATGAGTAAAATGAAATGAATACAGATTATTAATAGGTACTTAGCAAAAAATAACAAAGATACAGTAAAACCAGTTTTCTATTCAATAACAAAATAAGCTGAAACTGTAAAATGCAGTGGAAACAAGCTTGATGGAATGGTGGTGGCTTATCTCTAAGAAGAGATGTGACGGAAGCGTGCATTTGCAAGAAGACGGTTACAATGAGGCTATGAAAGCCTTTTTACAATAAGAAAGAATTCCAAAAACCCTATACATCCAAAAACCTAACCCTAGGAGATGAAGCGCCAAAAGTCATGCGGGCCCCATTTGGGTAAGTTAGTACATCAACTTCTTGGGGTTGTAACTTTTGCATACGATTTTTGTTTTAGGCATATGATAGCCCATTGGAAAGGTATCGCCGAGGAGATTCATTTTTGGGGCTCAATCATGTTTTTGGATATCATTGAGGATCTTGATCCCAAAAAACCTTCATTTAGGCCCTCAAAATGGCCCTGGAAGTTAAAACTACTAAAAATAGTAAATTGGCAAAATTGTCAGAAAACTGTTTTGAGCCAGTTGGAAAAGGTGGGTGGCCACCAATATCCATCTAGATCAACCATTGGTGCAGCTTTCATAGTAGCAATAAACGTTGGCTCGCAACACATTCTCCATATAAAAGATGGCAATTCAGACAATGACAAGGCAATAGTATCGTTCACCGTACCTAATTTTGTCCTTTTCTTTCACATGATGATATATCTTAGTCATATTACACATCTATTAAATTGTTACATGTTATAGTTACAATTGTTCGACACATATGCACACTTGTTTTACTCAATGGAAAAACAGTTGCAGAAAGGGAAATTTTTAATAATACTCTTCAAAAATATAACAAAGAAAAGAGATGTTTAAGAAAGGATCTTTCGCACAACCCAGTCAACATTTGTAACATAATTGAAAACAAACATAGTACAAGATCTCAAGAAACTAACTACCTCCACCACTGTTGTACATATGCATATACAATTCCATCCACAATTTCCAAATAAAATTTGCATTAAACATTTTCATGCACATTGCTTTTTGTACACATATATATTATATTCTTTGATATATTAACTAATTTTCTCATCTGTGCAGGTTTAGGGTGTACTAGCAATGGAAAATGTATACTCGGCCCCATTTGAGCCTATATGTGCTAGATGCAATTCTCTTTCTTCTGCCTCATCATTCATAAATGATGGCACAATTGAGTGTATGCCAGTCAGAAATGTAGTTACATATACAAAAATTTCCTCAATGTTATTATCCGAACCCTCAACAACACTATTGTACATTGTACAATTAGACAACCTGTATTACAAGATGTGCTCCCTAGCTTCAAGGAATTTCCATATGAAATGTACCTACAGAAAAAGGAAAATACTATTTACATGCTACGTGACTTTTGCGTGCATATCAAATTTACATTAAACAAGGACAATGTCTGAACCAAAAAAAAAATTATGAAACAAGTTCTTCAGTATTCTTCTATCTACCTCCTTCTCTTGCAGCTTGTCTTTCTAGAATGATTGTAACTTGCCATTGACTTTACAGGTTGTCATCTCATGCGTTCACAAGAGTCCAAACACTTTGATTTGTTTCTATCTGTTTTACCCAATCAAAATATTCATCACAAGTTCCAATCAAGCTCCAATTTGGCTCAGAAGCTATCACCAATAATGAAATAGAGATTTCCTTAACCTATTTCTGAATCATTCCATGCACAATGTGTATATTCATCCTCCTATGTTGATTTATTTGGACAATGAGAAGCTATCACCAATAATGAAATAGAGATTTCCTTAACCTATTTTTGAATCATTCCATGCACAATGTGTATATTCATCCTCCTATGTTGATTTATTTGGACAATGAGCTGGTGGAATTTTAGTGTCAGAATAATAGTAAGAAAAGTATGATGCCTCATTTATTCCACCAACACAATAGATCATATCCCATCCATCATCCTATGTTTTACATATTCTAATATCTAGACAAATATGTTTTTTAGATAATAAATATTGTGCATTCCATCCTTTCCTCTCTTATCAAGATAATTTTTGTCATTAACAAAGATAAAAGGAGTTTTTTTGTTTATATTCTTCCATGAATAATATTTTACATTTCATTAGGCCTGAAAGTGGTTTTAAACTCGGTTTAAAACTCTTATGTATTATTGGACATCAATGGTTTAAAAGTATTATGTATAACTGGACATTAATGGTTTAAAATCCTTATGTATGACTAGACATCAATGTTTGAGATCTTGAAAATATAAGAATCCTCTCATTTCTTATCAAGTTGTCTTAGCAATAACTAAATATTCTTGGATGCAAAGAATACATTTTGTAAGTAGTGAAATCCCTTGTATCTCAAATATTGTTAACATGCGTCTTCAGTAGATATTTAGGTGTATATTTTGGTGTAGAGTCTCTAGTGGAAAACTTACTACAACAACTAACTGCAATAGGATACTTTATTTTCTGCACAAATGCACCACATATTCCAGAAATTACAATTTCAGAGGTTGCAATTCACAATGTTGCTTGTCAACCTTGAGTTGAAGTCAATGGATATTTTGTTGTTTTACATGAGGTTGCACCAGATGGGCCAATAATTCAAAATTGATCAAAAACAAAGGGTTTAAGAAAACTACGATTTTAATCCTTGAACTCAACAGATAGTTGCAGGTCTCTGGTTTCTCTCTGTTATTGGAAGTTGGTTCCTCTGTTATTGGAAGTTGGTTTCCTGGCTATTGCCTATATTGCTCAGCCTACTTATGTTACTTTTGTTATTTAAATGCTTTGAAACATATATATAACAAAAATTTTAACTACTAACTTGCCTAAGTTGATTCTCTCATCATTTATTCTGCTTAGTGCTTGTTCTCACACATACTGTTCCAGTTCTGTACAAGAAATATGAACATCAGGTGGATTCTTTTTCTCACAAGAGGGGTTTTTGACATCAGGTGGATTCTTTTTCTCACAAGAGGGGTTTTTGAATTGTTAGATATCCTGTTTCTTCCAGCCTTATTTTCATCATAGTGCTTAGCTGACATGAATATAATTATGGTTTGTTATTTGGGTGTAGTGCACTTGAATTTGATTTCATTGACCTGTTTACTTTGTATTTATTAGTTTTTATGTAATCATTTTCTTTTTCTCACAAGAGGGGTTTCTGAATTGTTAGATATCCTGTTTCTTCCAGCCTTATTTTCATCATGGTGCTTAGCTGAAATGAATATAATTATGGTTTGTTATTTGGGTGCTAGTGCACTTGAATTTGATTTCATTGACATGTTTACTTCGTATTTATTAGTTCTTATGCAATCATAAGAGTCACGGGCATCTTAAATCTTAAAAGGTGTGAAAATATGTGATGTTTATGAATTAAGTATGAAATATATCATGCCCTTGCAAGGCTTTGGATTCACAATATGAAACACATCTGAGTATTTTCAAGAGGATGTTTATGTTTTTTGGCAAATGAATAATGTCTTCTATTTTTAACTTTCAGCTGATTACATATGAAGAAATATACGGTGTCTGCTATTACAGGGCTTGGAAAGCATAAAAAATAGCCTTTTCATTGAACATACCATTCACCATGAATAAATAGGTTAAAACAAAACCCTAAACTATTTAGTCTATAAAAATTTAGAGTTAAATGTGCACAATTTTGTTCGATGCGGATAGTGACTATAATAAGTTTGAATATCTGGTTTCGGGGCACCAAAAAAATCGACCCTTTCATCTGGGAATCACCCCATGTACCGGTGATTATCCAAGTACGCAGGGACTGCTGGCCACCCCTACCCTTTGATCAATAGGAGTAGCAGCCCACTCAAGAGCATATCGATTTAGTTCAACAAATTTCTTGATAACTGAGTTTGGTGCAGGCACTAAGTTTGCTAAGCAGGAAGAACATCCTTACATGCCATTAGGCATCTCAACACACCAGCTCAACAAATCCTTTTTCTAGGAGCACAATCTTGGTCCACATCTATACATTATCATTGTTATTATTCTAAACCATTATATTTTATCCATGCAGGGAAGTAAGTAGGGATCTATACTGCAAATGGTGAAATATAGTATTGTATTGTTATTGATAACTGCAAATAGTCAAATACAACAATAAAAAGGTCTATTGCCAGTTACTCTGAGTTCAAAATCATTGCAATTGCTATAATTTCATTATCAATTAAGCAGTCTTTATAAACACCTCACAAACCAGAAATCAATTTTTCTAGCTCCCTTGACTAGCTGGATCCGTCAGCTTCCTGCTGATGCAGTTCCTAACAGAAAAGTACATTTCAAACACCTGCGTATTCATAGAATGATGTCTTTCCCTCCAGCTTGTAAGACATGTAATATTTAATGTGATATTCATGTATAAATTTTCTGAACAAGCAGGGATGACTTTCATCAATCAGCTCTGGTGCAGGACCAATCTCTGCATCGAATCCTGGAGTGTAAAAGACGGCATTGGATAGTTTGGATTTGTCTTTGTTTGTCATCAACTGTATCAATATAAAACTGATAAACTTGATAATTTGTGTTTCCTGGACTTGACCACATGAATATAAAAATTATGAGTTTGTATATAGAAGTTAGAATTGCCTCTAACAAATTGCCAGTGTTGATGACTAGATCATAAGGAAGGATAAGCCATAAGTATTTATCCAATTTTGATAAGGATTAGATTTTGAACTATGAAGGCACCATATGGAAATCTTTTGTCATTGCAAATTTCAAAGTTTCTTTTTCTCTTCCCACGTTTTCATGGAGTTGTTTTCAGCACAAAGGTTGAGTGGTTATCGATGGAGTTTGTCTTCTACAAAAACATATTTTAAGAAACCTTCAGAAATTGAATATGCTATGCCATATTGTAAAGAGGGTATGGAGATAGATAAATGACCTTGCATTAGGATGAGTGCCAAAATCCCCTCAGGTGATATTTTGTACTATGTGAGCTATAATTCCTTCGGATGAAGCTGGATTAAAGACCAAAATATGTGATCAAAAGTCTTATCAGTAAGGTGTGATTTCCTGAATGGGAAATCAACAAAAAATTTTGCAATGGGTATGGTTTCTGAAAGGCAAAATTGTAAAATTTCTGGAAAGGAAGTCTTCTCAATTGCAAGATGATATACCTTTTGAGCTTGTAGACCCTATAAAATAGTTGTATCCTCAGCCAATCAACACAGGGAGGAAGGGCACGGAAAGTAAATGATCAGGGGAAAATCTTTCTGAAGATTATGCTTTTGTGATTCCTCCTTACTTTGCACTCATTATTAAGGCATTTCCAGTGCAAAATTCCTTACGTGTCCAATTTGTGATTCCTCCTTACTTTGCACTCATTATTAAGGCATTTCCAGTGCAAAATTCCTTACTTGTCCAAGAAGCTTATAAGAAATGTGCTCGTGTTGCACAAAAGGCTGGAGAATATTTTGAATTAGTTTAAGACATTACAAAAATTGACTATTGGTTAAGCACAGACTGTTGATGTTTTCTACAGGCAGGTTCTCAAGTGCATAACATTTTACACAATATCCTAATAATAACTGGGTAAAAGACATTCTAAAACAAACCATTTTTTCCAACAGGTTTTGCCCATTTATCTTTCCCAGTACAAGCCAACCCCAGCCCGGCAGGGACTGCGCTGCCCTGCAACACACTTGTTTATTTAGAGTTATTTAAGTCAAACTGTCATCCATGGTATACAGAACGAATATTAGAAGCACAGGATAATCTTGTTGAGAACGTTAGAGGGTTAGGTATGTTCAGAACAGGTTGTTCTAATTGAAAACCAAACAGCTTCAACAATATGTGCATTTATAAAATATCCTAGCCAATAGAGCGACAAAATATTGAAGTCGTTGCTTAGTTTATAACACTGTTTATTTCAACCATATATCATTTATAAGACTGCGGTGTCACAGGCATGCAAATTTCTACCATATATCATTGATAAAACTATGAAATTGCAAGCAAACAAAAACCACATTGAATTTTCTTAATCTCTAGCTGCCCTTATTCACAGCAATATATTTTACCCATAAAAATTATATGTTATCCATACCAAACCCAAAATCTCGGACACCAATATCTTTTATCCATAAAGGTCAGGTCTTAATTCTGTAATCAATTGGCTCCCTCACTATTCATAAAAAAGATGAATGGATTATATACTTTTACACTTCACTATGCAGGTGATGGTTTCTTTATGTAATCGGCTCGCTCTATTAGTCCCGCGAGACAGCGCGATTGGTAAGACAGCACCTCTCTTCATGGTTGGGAGGAGGTCTGAGGAGGTCTAGAGGTCAAACTCGGCTGGGTCTCTGGGACGAATTTGTAATGGCTGCTCTGAGTTAGTTTGGTTTCTGTGATTGTAAATGATATATATCCCTAATATATATCGAGTTAATATATATCGAGTTAATTTCTCATGGAAAAAAAAATCGGCTCGCTCTATCACTATTCATCAAAGATCAGTGGGTTATATACTTTTACAAAATCCACTTACGTTCTTTTAAAAAAAAATTCATAAGGGAAGCTTTTTTTATGGTGCCGCACTTTAATAAAAAACATGTGATTTGACTGCTTACTTTATAGAATAAACCCCTATCAGAACCAATAGAAAAGAACATGTTAAAAATTTAAGTTCGGTCATTGTTGTCTTCACTATCATTCTCCATAACAGTCTCTGGTTTATTTGGATCAAATGGCCAAGGTGAGACTCAAGGAGAAGAAGCAGTCTTGAAAATGCCAGTTTACATGGCCACAAAATCACTATCATTATCCATACCAGTCGCTAGTTTATTTGGATCAAATGGTCGATATGGGACTCCAGGAGAAGAAGCGGTCTTGAAAATGCCAGTTTACATGGCCACAAAATACCAGATTATTAATGTATTAATAATGTGATATTTCACTGACGTCTTGAAAATACCAGTTTACATGGCCACAAAAATTTAAGATGAAGACCTTATACAATAAACCCTCTATCAAAACACAAAAAGGAGCATTTTAAAAATTTAAGTTTGGTTGTTCCTGTGTTCACTATCATTCTCCATACCAGTGGCTGGTTCACTGGGAGGCCTCCTGAGAAGAAGCCGAGTCCGAATTGGTGATTGTTGTGGTTCCATTTGTCTGGAGAACTATAAACTGGAACGCCAGGAAGGGATTTATCACCATCGTTGTTTCAATTCCATATATTATATTACCATATTTAAATTACAAAAACATATTATATTATTTGAGATCAAATTATATACATTCATGCTCCCTTCAGATACCTATTTATTTATTTAAATTCCTTCTAAGCGGATTACATAGCAAATGAAAGAAAGAATGTAAGGCGTGTCGAGTAGTGGGTAGAGGAATAGAATGCGTCATCCTTCCACAACGCACACATGCCATTTTAGTTAAATGGAGTTTGAGATTCCACTAATTCTATAAATATAATTATGCTGAAAGGCGTACACCTATTGATAATGGGTACAATTAATCACTTTTTAATCTCAAATTTTAATCTAATGGTCAACAATTGAAGATGCTGGCATAGTCTTAGTCATCCTCCCAAATCAATGAATGTGATTTACTCTTCATAACTTCCTTGTATTTTTTAATACATCCGTTAACCTGTTTACTTTTTAACATTTACCTAATCATATTAAGAAATTACTCTATCACCATATGATTGCTACGTTTAAATGATTAACCTTTGGGATTACCTCAAATATCAGTGTGTTTCATTCTCTACCCCTAATTTCCTCACCTATCCGGGGGTTTCATATTGGATGAGCGTTTTATTTTATGTATGATGATGGTCAGAAAAATGTTTGGACTGCTGTAGCATCTCTTCCGCAATATATTCACCAGTTTAACCGTACTACATAGTGGCGTGATTAGATTTTTGTAAGTGCAGTGGACACTCATTTCTTCCCCAATAAACACGTCTTATTTGTTTAACCCCTCAACGCGGAAGTGGATTGAAGTTAATGTTGATGGTGGGGAAGGCTTTGAGGGCATGGTCATATGTGCAACAACCGTAGAGATTTGAATGCGATTAGTGAAATAAAGTAGTTTTGTTTCTGTCAAGTTATTTGTTGTCCTCTGCTGAGTTATTTGATGTGTAATGTGGTAATGTGTTTGTAATATTGTTGTTGTTTTAGATGTGTAAAACATGTGTGAATGTTGGCCCTAGAAAATGGAGTAACTTACCTTCAAGTTTTATTGCAGAAGATTGTTGCAGTTGGAGCGAGTGTTCAGAGGTAAATGAAGAATTAGATAGAAGGTCGCGATGTGCAGGAATAATGGTTTGGAAGGCAAAGAAAATGTTGACCGGATATAGCAAATTTTATTTTCAAATCCTAATTAGTGTTTATATTAAAATTAGGTTTAATAAATTAAATATCAGCCACAATTATGTGACCGTGCTAGCTAATATCATAAATGTCAATTTGGTGGTGGTCACCATGTAATTTTTTAATCATATCATATTAAGTAAATGTGAAAAAGTAAACACATAAAGCTACATCTTTATAAATGAGAGGAAGCTAATTTATCAAAATCGCATCCATTGATTATAGACCACGATGAAGAATATACCAATATCTTCTATTGTTGATCATAAAATTAAAATTTATGATTAAAAGATTGATTAATCCATCAATTCCAATTAGTTATGTACCTGAAAATATGGATATGGAAATTGGAATACGACCAATATACATATGGAATTATTCCACTACTTCGCTATTTGTGTGTTCTCTAAAGATTTCAACAATGCCGACAATCTATCATAACGTTTTCACTGATATCAATGGCTACCGTTGAAATCGATTAGTGAAAACAATAATCACAGGATTTCAGAGATGACTGAAACTTGCTTTAAGAAAGTTTATAAACTAGCCTACCTATCAGGGAACTGTTGGAGAGATCATGAACAATTGCAGTAGCAGCGTCGGACTAATCTTCTTCATGTTTTTCATTCTTCCTCTGAGACACGAAGGCCGTGTAGAAAGTTGTTATTGATATTGAGATGGACTTGAGATATCTGGTTCTCTAGATTTGTGGAAGTCAGGTGTGAGAGGGTAGTTGGGTCGTAGAACGTTTTACCTGAAAAAATTGGTGTTGTAGATTTCTGGAAAGTCAAGGCAGAGAAGGTGACTGGGTCCTTCCAAGAAGTCGGGTCAGAGATGGTGGCTAGGTCCTGGAACGATTTACTTGGAAATTTTGGTGTTGTAGATTTCTGGAATGTGAGAGCAGAGAAGGTGACACAGTCCTTTTCAAAGTTCATTTGGTTCACATCATTTTGGAGTTTGGTTCACATTATATTGGAGTTAGCATGGCTAAATACATTAAGTTTCCAAAAGGAGAAGTCAAGTTAGTCAAGTTAAGATTGATATGAAAGTTTTGTTAGGAAGCATGGATAAAGTAAGTTTCCAAGACGCCGGAAACTGCTTTTCGAAACTTGCAACTCACCTCCAATGGAGGACAGGGATGTCAAAAGACATTTATTCATTTTCTCAGGTTTTGGAGGGCCTAGACTTTGGCTCTAGTCTACACCTTGGTAATGCTGATGGAGTTACCCTGTAATGTTCCCAAGGCCGATCCCTATTGTAAATCTTGTTTATGAAATGAATTGTAAATATGTTTTATAGGCTGGTGAGCTGAGTTTATATAAGCTAGTGGGATTATGGGATTGTTAGGCCGGAGAGCCTAAGTGTTGAAGGCCAAGAGCCTGATTTTCTACCTGTATTTATGCAAAACAATAATAAAATATAAAACATCACTGCGTGCAGACCGACCACGATGAATGAGTGATGGGAGACTAAGCTTCCACAAAGTGGGAAAGGGATCAGAGGCTGGAAGGTGGGAATAGGGGCTAAGTGTTGAGCCTAGGGGCTTAAGTCCTTGGGAATAATATTTTAATATTATTCCAAAAGACATGTGAATAATATGTTTTATCCTAAGTGCTTTTGGAAGGACAAACAACTTCCGAATGGAAGGAACGCATGCTGAAGGAATTCATGCAGTTGCATGGGTGACAAGTGTCAACCCAGGCACATGCAAATAAAATGGCTGAGATGAGTCATGTTGGGGGTTCCTCCACCATTTGACCTTGACTGCCTGAGTGTGAACCGATCCGACCTCTGCAAGAGACCTGGTGAAATTTTGAAACTGTGGGGAAAGTCTGTGTTGATTTCGGGGATAGCTTGTGTTGATTTTTGGAAAGCCAAGACACCCTCTATCTGAACAGATCAAGCCTGTGTGTGGAATCTATTTCCCAAAGCCATAACCATGAGCCCATCCTGCCATTGCTGAGCCTGTTTGGAAAGCCCGTGTCTATTTTCCCCATTGGTTGTTGTGGCCACGCAGTGCTGGACTGTGTGTGGCTTGTTGGCCAGTTTGTACAACACTCTCTCCAGGTGAGAGAGGTGATTGAAGTTGGAAGAATAGGTTGTTGAGCCTATGAGCGAATCTCTCCTGGTGAGAGAGTGCGCAGAGGAAGTAGAGAGCTCCTGGAAGGAACCTTGTAGCTGCCACAGAGCTCAAAGACTTCTGGTCCGATCTGTTGCTGAAACCCAAGGCATGGGAGGTTAGCAGCCGAAGGACTGTCTAGGTGACAAAGAAGGTGTATACTCCTAGGGTGGAATAGGCATGTGGGGAAGGAGAGTCTATGCGCAGTGAGTATGAGTGGTTCCTGGGAGAGAATTCCTTCCTTGTGACTATGTGCCTTCCCTGTAACCTCAACCTAGCCTAGAATTCTTTGCCTTGGGGGTGGAGCTTAGTCCCAACTCGGGGGTGACCCACTGCTGAGTTTGATGAGCAGTGTGGTCTAAGGCTGGGAGGTTCGTGGAAGGCCTACACTCGGTTGGTGAAACTACCACTGTTTCAAAGATAAGTACCGGATGATGTTTTAATTATGTTTTTGCATGTCTGTGTATTTATAATTATCATGTATTCTGTTGTGCATATGAATTAATGCTAATGCCATGTTTTAAAATTATGTTAGGAGTAATTCTTAGGATTACTCTGAGTTTAAATATGTTTCATTGCTTAAATGCATGTTGTTTATATAACTAAGTGTGAGCAATGTTATTCCGTGAAGTAGCGCCTGTCAAGCATGTGGAAAAGGGGCATTACAGTATGGTATCAGGGTGTAACAACTTCAAATGAGAAGTGTTACAGTATGGTATCAGTGCGTTAAAGTAACACAAAGGGTGTTACAGTATGGTATCAGAGCATTAAAGTAACAAAAATGGTGTTATAGTATGGTATTAGAGCCAAGGTTTCGATGCTGAACCTAGATGGGCCAGTTGAGTGGTCTTTCGACTGACGGTTTGAGGAGAAATTGTATCTGGAGGACCAATTTTAGACCTTTGAATGCTCCTTAGTGTCAAGGAGTTACTTGACCGTGTTACCAAGCTCAGGAGGTTTAGCGGTGTTATGAAACTGCAACCGATGTGGTATTTGACCATAGGGAGAGAGGACTCCAGACCCAAAGTGTTGGAGATGTAGGATCTGTTTGAGGGAAAGGAGAACCCTCGTGACCATCAGATCTAGAAAATGTGCGCAGGGTTTAAAAACCCTTTGGAATTTCACAGGAACGTGGAAATCGCAATACACAAAACCTCGTATTCGTCAGGACCATCCATCAGGGGGAACACGTGGCTGCCAGACGACGTTTTGGCACACGGGAAACCAAAAGGGAAGAACCTTGTTTTCGCAAGTTGCGAAATAACGAAAATCGGAATTCTGAAACGATCTACACCGTAGATCGTAACATAGGAACTTGGCCGTTGGATCAAGTGGAGAGGTAGACAGTGATTTTGGGATTTCGGCAAATGGAAGTTCAAGAGGTGTGGATGCATGAACTCTCGATGCCCGAAACCCTGAAACGCCGAAAGGATCTACAATGTAGATTTGAGAAAGGTCTAACCGTTGGATTTTCCCTTTGGAATAGACGTGGACACATGGGTGTACCACGTGCCAGTAAGTCGAGGAGACAAGCGAGAGTGGTGGGACCTGATGACATCATCATAGGTGACGTGGACCCTCCGAAGGGTGCCACTCGCCATTGTAGATGTGGAGACAGTTGTGCTATGTGGGCTCGGAGGGTAAAGTAAATCGGGATTTCAGGATTCGCAAAGGGGGAGCATGAGGGCTCAACACTCCAACTCGTGAAGTTGCGAGTTATGAGAGGTGCTAGCACTTAGCCCTAGACTATGGTTATTTGTACCAGGCGCTAGCGAGGAGGGGGCCATACCGTATCACATCTCGAGTATCAGCGTTTGGAGGAAGAGGAGTCGAGGGTCTTCGATTCACGAACTCACTAGATCGTGAAGTTGTGAAAGGTGCCTTTGGATTACGAGGGTAGGGAGAAAGAGGGGGCTATCATCTGAAAGTGAGTATGAGAGTCTCGTGGACCAAGACCCTGAAACCAAAAGTCCTAAAATTTGCAGAGCCAAACAAAGCTCAAAATGCTTAATGGAATCGAAACATTTTTTCTTGTTCATGTTGGTTTATGAGTGTTGTAAGTTTCTTGAAGGTTTAAGGGCCTGATAAACTTCAGTTGATTGCACATTGTGTGTGCAGAGTTCAACGAGTGTCAGTTCAACCATGAACCTACACTGAGTATAGAAATGGAAAAGGTACAGATTGCCTCCAAAACAGAGGATGAAAGGGTAGGAAGGGATGTCTACTTGGGAGTCGAAGGATCAAACACTAATGGTCATGGAAAAGAGATGGATAAGGAAGGACATATGATGAAACTCATTGAAAGATTGCAGAAAGATGCCCAGGCTTGCTGAGCTGATAGCTGAAAGATCATGAGGGTCAAGGATCAGTAGGGAGAATTCAACTTAAAAATGTTGAAGAACCTGGAAAGAATAGAAAGGAAGTTGGAGAAGAGGAGTGGCTCAAGAAACACAGAGAGTCGCAGGACCCCTAAGAGAAGAAAAAGATCGAGGAGTGGTAGCAGACATCATCATCACTCCCCAAAGCATTCCAACAAGGAAGCGCATAGTAGTTCAAGCCCGTCCCCTACTAAAAAACACCGAACATTTGGAAGGGATGAATTGAAAGGAGAGATGAACAAGATCAAGCCTCCAACGTTCGATGGAGAACATAAGAAGGAGGAAGATGCTGAAACATGGTTGCTAGGCATGAGGAAATATTTTCAACTGCAGAATTATTGCCCTCATGCAGAAGGAAGAAATACGATGTATCAATTGAAGGGAAAAACATCCATGTGGTGGGATTAGTTTGTGTAGGTGCAACACATTAGTGAGAAAGATATCACTTGGAAGGAGTTCAAGAGGTATTTCGAGAAGAAATACCTGACCAAAAGGTACTATGACAGAAAGATGAAGGAGTTCTTCGAACTCAAGTTGGGTAGCATGACCATCAATGAATATGAACAAAGGTATTTTGAACTAATGAAATATGTTTTGTTCATTAAAGATGAGGCTGTCAGGATTCAGAGATATCTGAGCTACCACCTTCTATTGGTGACAAGATTTAGTATGATGATCCTGAGACTATGGAAGAAACAATAAGAAGGGAAAAACTCTTATATGAACAACAAAGAGAAAGGCCTACTTTTTGGAAGGCTTGGGATGATCAGAAGAAGTTCAGGAAAGAGCAGAGGTAGAAGGGAAACAAGCCTCCCTTTTTCAGAAACAGTCCTCAGGGACAACCATATTTCAGAGAGCCTAGGAAGGCTGAAGTGGGTGATAAAATGCCCAGACCGCCACCTATGGAGTGTTGGGGTTGTAAAGGGAACCATAGGTATAGGGACTTTCCCCATAGAAAAGATAAAGAGAGAACCATCCACAATGTTCAGCAAGATGAAACAATGGAGGATATGGGCAGCAGGATGCCAAGGATCTACGCAACCCTAGATAACAAGAAAGAATAATTTCAATCGCACATGATTGAATTGGAAGGTACGATCAACAACCGACCATTTATTATTTTAATTGATTCTGGGGCTAGCCATAGTTATGTAGATCGTAGGGTGGTGGAAAGTTTTCATTTATCAAGAAGCAAACATGAAAGGTCTTCGTTAGTATAGTTGGCTATAGGAACCAAGAGGAGGGTCACTGAATTGGTTAAATCTTGTTCGATAGACATGAATTGATTGAGCATGAAGGTTTAACTGAATGTTCTGCCTTTAGGCACTTATGACTGCGTAATTGGGATGAATTGGTTGGACCAGCACCATGCCCTCCTAGACTGTCATAACAAGAGGTTTACATGCCTGGATGAGGAGGGAAATTGGAAAATAGTCCAAGGAATTCCCAGAGCTGTGGCTGTTAGAGAAATCTCAACCATGCAGCTGAAGAAGTGTTACAGGAAAGGCTGTAAATTATTTGCAGCCCATGTGGAGGAAGCATACAGGGATGAAGTTTTAAGGATTGGAGACCATGAGGTACTCACAGAGTTGGAGGACATATTTCAGGAGGTACCTGGACTACCTTCGAAGAGAGACATCATTTTTTCTATAAATTTGATGCCTGGAGCAACTCCAGTGTCAAAAGCTCCTTATAGAATGAGTACACAAGAGCTAAAAGAGTTGCAATTGCAGCTCAGAGAGCTTCTGAAGAAGGGGTACATTCACCCCAGCGTGTCACCTCGGGGTGCCCCAGTCTTGTTCGTGAAGAAGAAGGATGGGACGTTGAGGCTGTGCATTGATTTCTGGCAGTTGAACAAGGTAACTGTCAATAACAAGTATCCTCTGCCAAGGATCGATGATCTCTTCGATCAGTTGAAGGGTGAAAAAATATTTTCGAAGATAGATCTCAGATTAGGAAATCACCATGTAATAATAAAGGATGAGGACATCAACAAGACTACCTTTAGAACAAGGTATGGTCATTATGAGTTCACAGTGGTGCCGTTTGGACTGTCAAACACACCTTCTGTTTTTATGTGCTTGATGAATGGTGTATTCAGGAACTATTTAGACAAGTTTGTCATAGTCTTCCTGGATGACATCTTGGTGTATTCCAAGTCAAAGGAAGAGCATGAAAAACACCTGAGGATGGTGCTGCAAGCGTTGAGAGAACACCAGTTGTATGCCAAGTTGAGCAAATGCTCATTTTACCAAAGGCAGATCCATTACTTGGGACATAATATTTCAGAAGAAGGGATCGTTGTGGATCCTGTGACAGTTGAGGCCATCCGAGAATGGTTAGTGCCAAGGAATGTGACAAAAGTTAGATCCTTTATGGGTCTGGCGGGCTACTATAGAAGGTTTATCATAGGGTTTTCAAAGATAGCTCACCCTATCACTTCCTTGCAAAGCAAGGAGAAAAAATTCTAGTGGACTAAAGAGTGTGAGAAGAGTTTCCAGTGATTGAGGCAGTTGTTAACCAATGCTCCAATCCTAAGAATTGCAAATTCAAATATGGATTTCATGGTGTGCACCGATGCATGTAAGGAAGGGTTGGGAGGAGTTCTCAACAAACATGGATTTGTAATCTGTTATGAGTCCAGGAAATTGAAAGAGCATGACAAGAATTATGCCACTCATGATTTGGAGTTGGTAGTGATCATCCACACTCTGAGGAAATGGAGACATTACCTCATGGGAAGAAGATTTGAATTGAGAACAGACCACCATGGTCTAAAATATTTGTTTGAGCAACCAACCTTAAACGCTAGACAAAGCAGGTGGTTGGAGTTTCTGTGTGAATACAACTTTGATATCAAGCATATCAAAAGGAAGGAAAACAAGGTGGCTGATGCACTCAGTAGAAAGGTGCATGAATTGCATGCTACAACCATTAGCATGTACAGGATGGATATTAAGGATAGAATTTTAGAAGCTACAAGTGTCGATTTACAGTATAGAGACTTGGTAGCAAAGCTACAACAGCATGAGAGACCGCAGAAAGAGGAAAATTACACCTTGGGAGATTATGGGATACTTTTGTACAAAAATAGAGTGTATGTAGCCAATGTCCAAGATTTGAGATTTGAAATTCTAAAATAAATGCATAACGTGACTTATGTTGGACATCTAGGATATCAGAAGATTGTGGTAGTAGTCAAGAGCCATTATTTTTGGTCAGGTATGAAGAGAGAAATCGTTGAATACATCACTAGATGTATGGAGTGCCAGAAAGTTAAGGCTGAGCATAGGCACCCAACAGGGTTGCTGCAACCTTTACCTATTCCTGAGTGGAAGTGGGAAGTGGTGACGACGGATTTTATTACAAGATTTCCCAAAATGAGCAAGCAACATGATTCGATCATGGTGGTGGTGGAGAAGCTTACGAAAGTTGCCCATTTTATTCCAATGAAAACTACTCACAAGGTAGCAGATGTTGTTGATATCTTCTTAAAAGAAGTGGCATGCTTGCACGGAATTCCTAAGACGATTGTGTCTGATAGGGACCCAAAATTCACCTCTAATTTCTAGAAATGACTGTTCAAAGGATTCAGAACGAATCTGAATTTTAGTACAGCGTATCATCCCAAGTCTAATGGACAGATAGAGAGGGTGAACAAAGTAGTAGAGGACATGCTGAGAATGTACGTGATGGATAAACCATCAAGATGGGAAGACTACCTGCATTTCGTAGAATTCACATACAATAATGGGTATCATGCATCGTTGAATATGATCCCATTTGAAGCACTTTATGGAAGAAAGTGCAACACTCTAGTGGGTTGGGATAATCTAGCTGACAGAGAAGTAGTTGGGCCAGAGTTGCTCAAAGGGATGGAAGACCAAATGATAAGAATTAAACAAAATTTGAAAGCTGCCCAGGACAGGCAGAAAAGTTATGTTGATAAGAACAGAACCCACAGAGAATTCAAAGTGGGTGATCATGTTTTCCTGAAAGTGAAAACTAACAGGAGTTCCCTGAAGCTAGGAAGTTGCGCCAAGTTGGCAGCAAGATACTGTGGGCCTTTTGAAATCTTTGAAAGGATTGGGCCAGTTGCATACATGCTTGCATTACCTACATCTATGACTGTACATAATGTGTTTCATGTTTCACTGCTTAAGAAATATATACCTGATGCTAATCATGTTATCGATTGGAATGTGATTCAAGTGGAACCAGAAGGTGTCTTGCAAGTGCATCCTGTGCGCATATTGGATAGGAAAATAAAACAGCTCCAGAATCAAGCCATAGAGATTGTAAAGGTATAGTGGACCTGGTACAGTCCTGAGGACATGACATGGCATCATGAAGATGTTATGCGCGCAGAGTACCCGCATCTTTTTTAAAATTTTGAAAAGCTTGCAGATGTTGTGTAAAGTTGCACTGAGGACAATGAAGAAATAAGGGGAGGGGGATTGTAATGTCCCCAAGGCCAAGCCCTATTGTAAATCTTGTTTATGAAATGAATTGTAAATATGTTTTATAGGCTGGTGAGCCCAGTTTATATAAGCTAGTGGGCTTATGGGATTGTTAGGCCAGAGAACCTAAGTTTTGAAGGCCAAGAGCCTAATTTTGTACCTGTATTTATGCAGAACAGTAATAAAATATAAAACACCATCGTGTGCAGACTGACCACAATGAATGAGTGATGGGGGACTAAGATTCCACAAAGTGGGCAAGGGATTAGGGGTTGGAAGGTGGGAAGAGGGGCTAAGTGTTGAGCCTAGGGGATAAGCCTAGGGGCTTAAGTCCTTGGGAATAATATTTTAATATTATTCCAAAAGACATGTGAATAATATGTTTTATCCTAAGTTCTTTTGGAAGGACAAACAACTTCCGAATGGAAGGAACACATGCTGAAGGAATGCATGCAGTTGCATGGGTGACAAGTGTCAACCCAGGTGCATGGAAATAAAATGGTTGAGATGAGCCATGTTGGGGGTTCCTCCACCATTCGACCTCGACTGCCTGAGCATGAACCGATCTAACCTCTGTAAGAAACTTGGTGAAATTATGAAAACATGGGGAAAGTTTGTGTTGATTTTGGGGATAGCCTATGTTGATTTCTGGAAAGCCAAGATGCCCACTGTCTGAACAGGTCGATCCTGTGTGTGGAATCTCTATCCCAAAGCCATAACCGTGAGACCATCCTGCCATTGTTGAGCCTGTTTGGAAAGCCCATGTCTATTTTCCCCATTGGTTGTTGTGGCCACGCAGTGCTGGACTACGTGTAGCTTGTTGGACAATTTGTACAACACTCTCTCCAAGTTAGAGAGGTGATTCAAGTTGGAAGAACAAGTTGTTGGGCCTGTGAGCGAATCTCTCCTAGTGAGAGAGTGTGCAGAGGAAGTAGAGATCTCCTGGAAGGAACCTTGTAGCTGCCACAAAGCTCGGAGACTTCCAGTCTAGTCTATTGCTGAAATCCAAGGCAAGGGAGGTTAGCAGCCGAAGGACTATCTAGGTGACAAAGAAGGTGTATACTCCTGGGGTAGAACACGCATGTGGGGAAGGAGAGTCTGTGGGTAGTGAGTATGAGTGGTTCCTAGGAGAGAATTCCTTCCTTGTGACTGTGTGTTTTCCCTATAACCTCAGCCTAGCCTAGAATTCCTTGCCTTGGGGGTGGATCTTAGTCCCAGCTCGGGGGTGACCCACTGCTGAGCTTGATGAGTAGTGTGGTCTAAGGATGGGAGGTTCATGGAAGGCCTGCACCTGGTTGGTGGAACTACCACTGTTTCAAAGATAAGTACCGGATGATGTTTTAATTATGTTTATGCATGTCTGTGTATTTATAATTATCATGTATTTTGCTGTGCATATGAATTAATGCTAATGACATATTTTAAAATTATGTTAGCAGTAATTCTTAGGCTTACTCTGAGATTAAATATGTTTCATTACTTAAATGCGTGTTGTTTATATAATTAAGTGTGAGTAATGTTATTCCGTGAAGTAGCGCCTACCAGGCATGTGGAAAGGAGGCGTTACAGTATGGTATCAGGGTGTAACAACTTCAAATGAGGAGTGTTACAGTATGGTATCAGAACATTAAAGTAACATAAAGGGTGTTACATTATGGTATCAAAGCATTAAAGTAACACAAAGGGTGTTACACAGCTACTTTGGCGGAGGTTATTCTAGGCTTTTTTCAAGTATTAACAAGAGTTTTTAGCTAGAACCTTGTTTAGAGGAGGTTCTTTAGCGCCAGACTTATTAAAACTATCATTTCACTCGGTCTTTGACTTGTGTGTGAGTAGGGGGCTTAGCTGCATGAGTCAATCTCCCTGTCTTGGCTTTTGGCATTTTCCTTAGTGGAGTTTAGGTGGCAGTGACTTATTGCACTAGAGATGCGCACTAATGGAGGATGAAGTCAGTGCACTCATGGGTGTGGCTGATGAGGCACTCTAGCGCAGTGCATGGCTCTTCACCTTGGTCGATGAGTTAACACATTGCGCAGGACATATTTCCTTGAGGAAGACTGCTTTGGGGCACATTTCCTCCTTCTCATCGACTAAACAGATTTCTTTAACCTCCGACGACACAGTTGTTTCTCCTGCAAACTCTCTAGTAGAGCCTCCTGCTGGGCAGAGTGTCATTCCTTACACCTTAGTTGACACTAGTGTTCAAGGGGGGTTAGATGGTGTAACCCTTTTGAAGAGGATGACCTTGAAGCCCTTTTCTTCTCTCTCTTCATTAAAACCACTAGTCCTAAACCCTGACGACTATTTTGTTGCCCCAACGAACTTTCCTGCAGGGTCCACATCTTGATAGGGAACTGCTCCTTACCCCTTAGTTGTGTTGGGTGTTTTAGGGACTTTTGCG
This sequence comes from Picea engelmannii, assembly GCA_009831015.1. Classification (NCBI taxonomy): domain Eukaryota; kingdom Viridiplantae; phylum Streptophyta; class Pinopsida; order Pinales; family Pinaceae; genus Picea; species Picea engelmannii. The sequence goes on along the minus strand of ML786474.1, from coordinate 179,252 downwards.
AGTGTTTTCCCATGGGTGGGGGTAGCATGTAAACTTACTAGTGGAAGGAAGTCTAGCGTAAAATTGTGGATTTAAAATAAATCAAAGACGAAAATGATGTTAAGGGTAGACATTGGACTGGAGGATTCAATCAGCCTAGTGTCGTGCACCTTTGTGGTTCATCTCTCCTATCATTCCATGTGAAAAAATAGTATTTCATAGTGGGTATAGACCTTCTAGAGGCCTCTATTGGGTTATGAGGCAGAGATTTTTTACATGATGAGAGGGTGGTTTGGGTTTCTCTCTAAAAAATATGAGGACACTACACTTATTCTGGACCAGTTCTAGATTTTAGATGGAGGCAGTTTAATGCTTAAGCCCTAATGAGTCAACTTTTACCCGACACATGAATATTTTCATTTGTGTCACCACTAAGTCCTTTTACCAGGGTTTCCTCTGTACCTCTAGAACGAGAAATCCTTAGAGGCCATTGGAAATGCCCTCATTCGCTTTATTAAAATTGATAAATAGGTGCTCATAGCATCTGAATTTGTTTTGGAAAAGGTCTTGGTTGAAACAGATATACACTTAGGTTTGTTGGAATCCTTAGATACTGTTTGGAGAGGACATTATATCTGTCAAAACTTGGATTAACTGGGCATTCCTTTTAGGTAATCTTTTTGCTGACAAATAGGCCACCTGAGAGGACATTGTCCTGGTTTTGTTGAGGAGGAGTAGTCAGAAGATACTATGCTAAATTTGTGGACCAGAGTCGACTCACCAGTAGTGGATTCACATGTATTAAACACCTTCTTCCTAGAGGCACAAGGATCTAATGACTCAGATTGCTTAGATACTGTTATTGTTAAGTTAAAAACTATTTTCCTTTCTTTATTTTTTTCTTTTTCGTCTTGGGAAAGAGACACATTGGATTCCTCCTCTCTCATGGGTGTTGGGGTTCCAATTTTAACCTCTTTGGACAAGTTACAGGCTCGGGAGGGTACTTTCCCACCTAACACAACACTTTTTAACTCTATGAGGGGGAGCAGGGGGTGGGAGACAGGGTGTTCCATCCTCTGATTCTATGGAACCTCAAGAAATTTTTAGAGCCACATGCGATTCAGGAAGGGATTTCTCCACTCCATATGACACACATTCTTGTGAATCGAAGGATTTGAGTGGTGTAGGTTATGTGAGTAGTGAGTAGAAAGGGAATAGTATCATCCCAAGTTTTAGAGAATCAAAAGTTGCAGAAAGTTCCATAGGAGCAGTTTTGGATACCTTGATCCCGACTTACAGGGAATCCCTCTCTCCTATACCTATTCCTACCTTTCAGGGGAGAATTTTCTATCATAAACTAGAGCCTAGTGGGGTCTTTGGACACCCGGATAATACACGATTGGGCTTGGGGAAGGATTATACTTGATCAAAGGGGTTGGGGTTTGAGATCTCCCCTATAAAAACCCGAAGGGTACGCAAAAAGTCAGATAACACTCCTTCTCTTACAGAGGTTCACCAAACAAATCTTTCTAAATTTGGGATGCTTAGAGGCATGAAATCCCTAGCCAGGGCCAAGCCATGATCTTTCTCTCCCTTAATGTCAGAGGGGTGGGGAGGACCCTAAAATAAGCCTCCTTTAGAAGACTTCTCAATAGGAATTTTCCATATATCATATTCCTACAAGAAACGTTGGTCGATGGAAATAAGGCCAGGTTATTTATGAACGCCTTTCGACCCTCTTGGATAACCTATGATGTTAGCTCAGTAGGAAATTCTAGGGGAATTTTAGTGACTTGGGACCCATCAAAATTTGATCTAGTCCCTTATCTGTGTTGTGGTGGAATTTTCCTGACAAGTACTTGTCTTTGGAATAAATAGTTGATCTCACTTCTAAACGTTTATGGACCATGTTCTGTCAAAAAAATATTTTGGGAGAAGGTGTCTACCAGGGGCATGTTATCACATAAGAATTTGATAGCAGTAGGGGACTTTAACCTCACTTTAAATGTCAAGGAATTGTGGGGAGATTCGACACATCAAGACCAGTTGCTTGGATATTTCAATAATTGTTTTCAAGAACATTGTCTTATGGATATAGTTCCGGACAAGCTAGTTCTAACATGGAGAAATGGTCAAACAAGTTCAGAGACTATCTCAAAACGTTTGGATTGGTTTTTTTTTTCAGAATATATGGTAATTGGCGAAGGCAAGATTAGGTCATGGGTGGCATACCCATATCTATCAGAACATGCACCAATTTTACTGCAATTTCATTCTCTCCCTTTTCTGACAACCTATCCCTTTAAGCTAAACTCAAGTTGATTGCTTGAAGCATAATTCTCTAATATTGTAAAAGAAGTTTGGAATGAACAAAAATTTAAGAATGATCTAGGGGCACAACAACATTTAGTTTGGAAACTGAAGACCATAAAATAGAGAATCAAATCCTAGAAAAAAATCCATAGAAAGAAAAAGCTTCTAAGACTGGAACAACTGGAGGGAGAATTAGAGGCCAAATTGCATGAAGATTCGTAGAGGGGGGGAATTGAGGTAGGGAAAACATATTGAAAATTATAGATACTGAACTAAATCATATCCTCCTAGAAGAAGAAATTTTGTGGATACAGTGGAGCCGGTCCACCTGGATAAAAAGTGGAGATAAAAATTCAAAGTTCTTTCATAACTATGCAAGTTCTAGCAGAAATAAAAAAACACATTTGAGAAATTAAAGATGAGACTGGATAGGTCCATTCTGGTCAGGAAGCACTCAAGTTAGAGGCCACAAAACACTTTAAATATTTTTATGGGGCTTCTGATCACACAAGTATTGTTGATCAAGTCTTTTTTGCCATAAATTTCTCTCATTTTGTCACAAAGGAGGATACCTTACTTCTAGATAGCCCTTATACAAAGCAGGAAATCTAGGAAGTCCTAAATTCATTTGCAAAATACAAAAGCTTGGGGCTTGATGGCTAGACACTCGAGTTCTTTCTACAGTTTTTTGATTTAGTGGGTGCCAAACTATTGGAAGTGGTGGAAGATACAAGGTCCTGTGGCAAAGTGATAAGTTCTGTAAACTCGAATTTCTTGACTCTAATTCCAAAAGTAAACAATCCTTCTACTTTTGTCGATTATAGACCTATCTCTCTTCATAACTTGTGTTATAAATTGATCACAAAGATTATCACAAATAGGATAAAACCTATTCTTCTGTGGACTCTGTCGGGTGAACAACTGGGGTTTCTAAAGGGAAGACAGATTCTGGATTCCATTGGCTCAACCCAGGAATTCTTTCATAGTATAAAGATGAAGAAATCAAAAGTGATAATCTTGAAGTTGGATCTAATCAAAGATTTTGACTGTATTGATTGGGATTTTTTATGGTTGATACTGATTCAATAAGGCTTCAGTCATCAAATCACTAAGTGGTTAATGAGTTGTGTGACTAGTGAAAATTTTACAGTCCTTATAAATGGTGAGACCTCACCTTTTTTCCACTATGGAAAAGGACTGAGGCAAGGTTGTCCACTCTCTCCGTTGTTGTTTATTTTGATTATGGAAGGACTTATCTTGCTTCTAAAAAAAGGACAGGCTGAAGGGAAGTTGACAGGGGTGAAGGTTTCTAGGATTGTAAATATCCTTCATCTCTTCTTTGTAGATGATGTATTAATCATGACAAATGATTCCTTATAGGAATGGAAGGAAATAAAAGACATTCTAAACATATTTTGTAGTTCTTCAACATTGCAGATAAACTCGACAAAGTTGACCTTTCACTTTGCACGAATTCAAGGGGAATCCTTGGAAATTTTTAAAGAAGTCTTCCCTTGGAACTTTGTAGATCTATGTGAGAGATTTAGGTATCTTGGTTACTTTCTAAAATTTTATTCCTATAAGGAAATGGATTGGACTTGGCTGGTAGCAAAGTTCGAAAAAAGAATTGGTCAACGGTGCAACAGATGGATTTCCCTAGGAGGTTGTTTCACTCTAATCAAAGTAGTATTTGAATGTCAACCTGTTTTTTGGATGGCACTGGCAGCCATACCATACTCTGTACTAGATAAGATTAGAAATTTAACTTACAATTTTCTTTGGTCGGGCTGTATCGAAAAACCACACTTTCACTTATGTAGTTGGGATTTGCTAGACAAACTAAAGAAAACTGGAGGTTGGGGGATAAGAAATATCTTTCACTTTAACAGATCTTTGGCAACAAACTCTATCTGGCATGTGATGATGAAGGAGGGGATATGGAATTTGGTTATAAAAGACAAATATCTCCCCTTTTGTTCGGTAGGCACCTGGTTCAGAATGACTACTTCCACAGTGATACCGGCCTCATAGACTTGGAAAAATATTATAAAGTCGGTAAATCTTATCACTTAATGGGTTTGTTGGAATCTCAAGTCCAGTCACTTGGTAATAACTGGTAAGGACTGTATCTTGGGACCGAAGAAGTCAACTGGATATCCAAATCTCATAACTTTCTTATCTCCAAAGCTCATAACTTTCTTAAACAATAAAAACATTAGATAGCTTTACCAAGCAAGAGGTATCTTGAGGATAGGGTTTTTATCAGTCAACTGGATATCCAGTGATGAGATCAGACTCACTGGTGACTTAGCCTTGGAATGGGATGTCTTCTACAGAGAGATTTTGGGATTGGGTGTGCATCTTCAAAACAAATAAGATGAGCTCATGTTGACTGGGGGAGATAAATTTGGACTTATTTTTGTCAAAAATATTTATACTTCTTTAAAAAATAAACTATGGAATCAATCTATTGGTGGTTGGAGGAGACACATGTGGACCTGGAACATTGCACAAAAAATCAAACTGTTCACCTACCTAGCAATTGAAAATAAAATTCTTGCTTGGGACATCTTGCAACGGAAAGGTTGGGAAGGCCCTAATATTTTCCAACTATGTACATGTGATTCAGAGACAATGTTGCATATTTTTGTCAAGTGTACCTTCACAAGACAAGTCTTGGATAGGATAAAAAGTGAACAAAAGTTAAATTCTGATTGGGAAGGAAACTCTTTAATTGTTTGTTATGAAAATTGGGCCAAAAAGGAGAGAAAATATCACACCCTTCCTTCTCTGGTATGTTGGTTTGTTTGGTTGGAACAAAACAAGAAAGTATTTGAAAATGGGACCCCCTCTGTTAGCGCAATTGTTTATAAAACACTCAAAATTGTTGGTAACATGAAAACTCCAACAAAAGTGGTGATCCTAAAAAATGTTCAGATTCGCTTATAAGGAGGCACTTTTGTGGCTTGGTTTGATGGAGTAGAATAGTCTAATGGTCTTCAGAGTGGGGCAGGGGGATTGTTAAGGTTAACTGATAATTGATTTTACAAATGGACCTTTAACTGTGGTCCAGGTACCAACACCAATGCATAATTACTTGGAGTTTGGGATACTCTCAACTTGGCAGCTAGAATCAACATTGAAGCATTACAAATCTTCGATGACACCAAAATCATAATCGACCGGTTGAATCGCAAAGGAAAACTATAGGTTGTCTCTCTATTGGGATGGAAAGACAGAATTAGAGAGCTCCAAAAATTCTTCAAGGATATCATTTTCTCGCACATCTATTGGGATCAAAACAAGGATGTTGATTTACTCTCCAAGATAGCACTCTAGAAGCAAGAAGGTAAAATTGCATACAACCATTGGGTTGATGGACATGAGGACCCCACACTCTTTCTTAATCTATTTGATCATATAACCCTTCTTATAGCATTTTTTTTCTGCATAAATTCCTGAAGGTTGTCGGGTTTTTTTTTTAGGTTCAGGGATGATTTTAAGGATGGAAATTTATTTTACAATGTAGAAACCTTGGCAAATCTTACGTATCCTTCATATGCCAACTATAAATGTTTGGCGATATTTTTGTAAAAATATTCAAATTTCTAAGGATTTTATATAGTTTTTATAAAATTTTGGCGATTTTTAAGGTAAAATAATTTTATCCTATAGAATTTGGGCGAATCATT
>ML786474.1:161414-173218 GCA_009831015.1 Picea engelmannii | reverse complement strand
AATTTCTAAGGATTTTATATAGTTTTTATAAAATTTTGGCGATTTTTAAGGTAAAATAATTTTATCCTATAGAATTTGGGCGAATCATTTTTAAAATAGAGAATCTCATTTTTGGAAAAACCATGGAAAATTAGCCCATGAGCTAAATTTAGCCCCTAAAATCATCTATGTTTAGGTTATACTTGTTCCAAGGAAAGATGCCAAGGGATAGTCAGAATTACATTTTTTTCAAGTTTTTTGCTCGGATCCCACCATATGCAAACAGACTTGTACTTAAGTTTTCACATTTTGGAGGATGTAATTAACTAGCTTAGTTTTTTTCCATGTGAACAAATTATATATTAATATAATGAGCAATTTATCTGTTGGAAAAAAGAGTAAGTTTCCAAAAGAACAAATTTCAAGGTCAAATCATCCATCACATTCCTTTTCAATAATATTATATGGTTCTTGTTATTATTTCAAATATTTTTTTTAATATTATGTTAATAAATTTATATTTATATATGTTTTTATATAAAATGTTTCTCTGATCATATCTTATCCCATCACTCAAGTTCCAAAATTTAATGGTAAAACTATCCCAAGAAATTCCAACATGGACCAAAGTCCTGCTAATGAATCTATAGACATGTGAAAGATAACTTAAGTTACACTACGCACTGAAGAAGAGGCTTTGTATCTACTTGAGTCCATAGTGGTTCAAGTTGTTGTGGCCTGACTAGAAGTTATGTTATGTAATTGCAGAATTTAATATTTTGGTTGAAATTTAAGAACTTGGACATTAATAAAATAGCTTAGTGGATGAAGTTTACAAATAATCATGTTGTATGTCCAAATAGTTATGTATTGTTATCATTATTATACATAATTTTCAATAGAGTGAATAGGGTTGTTCATGGTTGAAATTTGGCATATTACTTTGCAAGTTAATATTTCTTTTTGTTATTATTAGTCCATGTCGCAGGCATATAGGGACTATAGCGATCAATAATTCATTGACCTTGTATTAGTTTGTCTTTTGACTAGAAATATTTCCATATTATCTATTGTTGGAACCAAGGAACTGAAAACATCAATTTTTATATAACAAAAAGTACCATATATGTCATGATCTGCTTGGACAACGGATTGGAGGTCTTATTGATGGTTTGCTATTCCCAATGTTATATATGTTGGCATATTCAAAGTATTTGATCGTATATGGTCTTTTTGAATCATATATTTTCTTATGTATTGGTCAAAGGTGGATTAATGCTAGCATTAGTTCGAATGTTTGGCTTAGAATTTTTTGCTAGCTAGAATACATTCTCTAGCATATTAGTATGTGTGATTTTTTCTTTATTCTTGCGTGCTTCGAGAGAACAGGTTTGCCACACTGCATTTTTTCTTAAATGTTTTTTCAGGGTTATGCCCTTCGACAGTTCTGATAGTCTTAATTTTTTATTGTACAGATGCATTGCAATATAGTTTCGTTCCATTTTTTTGATGGTGTTGTTTGGAATGAAATTGTGTTGAATTGTTTTCCACCGGCATCCATGGTTCAGTGGTTGATTCTTGTTCATTGGTTCATTCCATGATTCTTGTTCTTGTTTGATTCAAATTTGCAAAGTTGAGGTCCTACAGTTGCAGTTGGACCTCTTCGTGTTTGTTCCCTAGTTTTTTGTTCTTCAAATTTGCAAGTTGTTGGATTTGTTGTTGTGGTTTGCAGGTTTTGGGGATGATCTCTCGTCATCCCTTGTTGACGGGTAAGTTTATGTGTCTTCCTCAAAATTCTATTGCAGAACATCTTTCTCTGTGCTCTTAATTTATGTTCTTGGAAACCATGTGTCTTCATATGCTTGCTTCTACGTTCATGTCTATTTCGAAAATTGAAATGCAAAGGGGTTTTCAAAAACCAGTTTGGAGCTATCAAAAGAGGGAACAATCCACCGGGGTGTAGAGGAAGGGAATGATTTTATTCTGTGGGTTGGAAAACTATGTCCACCTGTTGCCTTTGTCATGTCCTTTCTATTTTGTAGAACTTTTTCTAGCTCTGAGAATCGTGTAGGATGAATGCCATGAATAGGTTCAAATCGGTCTTTTTGCTCAGTAAATTTATGGTGTTATTTATTTGCGTTGTTTCTTATGTTTGTTTCTCTTTACAGTGTGTTTTTGTTTTCTTCTCATCTTCTATGGGGAATAGGGGGGATTGGAATTGACAAGAAGATGGTTGAAAGATACATACTCATTTTTTTATTTTTTTTCCCTTTTCTCTGTTTTCATCCAAACTGAAAGTATCTAAGAAACAACTTCAAAATCATAGTTCAAAAGATGGAAGAAGTAATAGATGTTGAGTCATATGAAATAGATACACATTCCATTATACATGACATCATTGACGAGGTGTTTCATACAAATGACCTTTTTAGATTGGACGCATTCTCGTATACTATAGGGGATTGCCTTTTTGATGCATTTCAGGTTCTACTGCATTTTTGTTATTCCTCAGCCGACCTAAGCAATGAATTGAGAGATTATTTCTTGGGGTTTTTAAAAAATGGAAAATTTGAGGCATTGGAGTCATATGAATACAAACTGGAATTTGATTTTCTTCGACAGTTGCATGGAATACATGATGTCGCTACATATTATTCAAAGATGCGGTTGTTTGCATCTCCAATTCTGCCTGCACATGAGAGGAGACTTTGGGGAGATACATTTTGTATAATGTGGTTGTCTAACTGGCTCAATATATCAATTTGAATATGGTCATTGACAAGAAAAACAAGATATCTACTATTCAACAAAACTGCATCTAACAATCCATATTGCATCTTGTTCCATGATGCCAATGTTGTCAGTGGTCATTATGAACCATTACTGTACATAAAATTGTCCATATGCAATCTTGAAGGAGATCATATTTACTTGCCCCTCATTTGAAAAGACCTTGAATCACAGTGGAAACATATTATGCATCACTTAGAGTTCCATGGTTTATAGCTAGCAACAACTGTTGTTTCTAGCTATGGAGATAGTCTGTTCAATGCAATTTTTTGTTTGGTAGCAACGAAATTCGATGTGCATTCATTATGGATTTACATTGTATAGTCCTTTTACAATGCAATTATAGGCAACAACGAACAGGCTTTTAGCTGCTTGCATCAACACCTTTCTCCATATCTCCTAGAAAATATGTCAACAATTGGAAGTTGGCAAGAATACCTTGTAAACATGGTCCTGCCATATGAAAAAGGAAATGTGGAGGGTTTCAGATTCTATTTGCAATGGTTGTCTATCATATTCAAAGTAAATATTCAGGTCTAGTTGTCCTTGCCAAATGGCACTTTTCGTTCCTGGTCTATTGATTCAAATTACAATCGAGCAATTGACATATTCTTGTTGAAAATAGATACAACACATATCCATTATCAACCTTTGCTTGGACATATCATTGGTTTAGGGGTCAATGTCCATGCCACCCAAACCGCATCGAATCTACATACGCGTGGCATGGTTTTTAGTGAGAATGAAACTCCTCCCGGTTGCAATATGTCCATACAGGGCTTAAACAAAAAATTCATGCGTGAAATTCATCCTAGTTGTGATGAGGCCATACAGGGCTTAAACAAAAAACGTAGAGTAAGTTATCACAACTTGAAAAAAGTTATGCGTGAAATTCATCCCAATTGTGATGAGTCCATACAGGCCTTAAAAAAAAACGTAGACTAAGTTATCACAACCTAAATGAGAGTTAAATTCATCCCAGTTTCCATCAGTTCATCCTGCCCTTGGACAAGAAATGTAGAGTAAGTTACCACAACTTGAAAAATGTCATGCGCGAGAGAAAAAAATACATTACTATGCTTCCTTTTAGAGAGAAACTCACATATCACAATCTAAATAAATTTGTTCATTCACAACACAATAGAAACAGGTACAGTCACATATCCCACAATGGTCAAGAAATTTTCACATTTTGTGGGCTAGAAGCAATACCATGCAATACTACCAATGAAAACTAGCAAACACTTTCTACCCATACTTCCCTGCGAAAGAAATATGCAAGACATACCTACATGAAACAAATTAAAGACACTCCTTCCATTGCATGTGAAATTTGTGAACAACTGAATTTCACAAAAAAGAGTAAGTATTTCACACTTGATTTGGAAGTAGAATACCTCTGCTTGATAGTGCACGATAAAACATTTTCCAGTGGAAAAATTTGTCTTCCATGCAAATGGTCACTTGAAAATGGAAACTTCCGCAATTTGCAACTCCTAACCAAATAAGATGTAATACACCACTACTAGATGTAAGTGTAATTACAGAACTTGAAGAGAGACTTGTGTCTCTACAAATTGCATTTTCACAAATCAGACCTTGGGGCTATAAACGACCCCAGATGGGCATAATAGGATCAATTATTAATGTGTTGTTTAGCTAGATGTTGTGCAAAACTCCTTGCCACAATTCATTAGTGATACAATGACAATTGGTGTGGCTCTGAAAAGACGCATGAGATACAAAAATGCATATCATACATGAAAAGTGTGTGTGTGTGCTATTATGAAAGCATTAAAGGAATTATGTTCCAGGGCCCCATACAAAGCACATAACATTTGTATAAATGAGAACTGGAACATTGTTCTTGAAGAAGAGGATTCCAATTCTATAGAGACTCTAAATTTGATGCAAGTGATGAATCGGAGAATGAAACACCTATTGAGACATTGGTGCATGGATTCACTAATTCACAGTGCATTCGTGACTTGTAAGACAAGATTGTCAAAATTGCATTTGTTGAGGGGAAACATCCACTTGGAATATTCAAGGACAAATTTGCTGAGGAAATGAACTTCCCAACACTCTTCTATGGAGATCCAAGTGCCACTGACATTACGAAATGATTCAGTTATCATAAAATAGTCCAATGGGAGATGCTACATTCAAGTGCTGACTTCTCCTGTCACATAACAAATTTGTTTTTCAAATCAATGTGCATAATAATAGAGAAAGTTCTCTCCTGCGTGTGGGTCTGAATAAGAAAAGGCCAGTTAAAAGGAAGAAATTTGTTGGCCAAGGATATCAAGTACAAAGTAAACCTAGAAAAAATTATGAAATCAAATATTGGATACATAGATTTCAAAAACATTCGCACCTCTCCTCACTATTTTCAAAAAAACAAGAAAACTATTTTTTCAATGATCCAACAATTGGGCATGCCAACATTTTTAATCACATTTACAAGTGCAGAGCATTGTTGGGATCCATTGGTGGCTTCCGTATCTGACCTGCATAGGAATAGGAAACGTAAAAAGAAAACCAGTACACTAGCAAATAATGACATTGACTACCTCATAAGAAAACACCCAGTGACATGTACTCGCTACTATAGACATAGAATAAATGCTTTGAGACAATTTATATGCCATGATGAAACATTTTTCAGAAAAATATCGGACTACTTTTTTGTGACTGAATTCCAGAATAGGGGAAATGAACATGACCACGCATTATTGTGGATAGAGGGTACACCAGTCTATGGAGCTGACAACAATTCACAGATTGAGCAATTTGTGGAAAAATACATAACATGCAACATAGCATGCAACATAGATCATTTGGATCCAGAACTTTCCAAAGTTCATAGAAATTACCATAGAAGAAGTTGTGGAAAATGAAAAAACTTGCATTGCAGATACAACTTTCTTGTGCCGCCAATGGGATCTGCAAGAATCATATAGCCATTAGTTTAGAGGACAATGTTGTTGTTGAGAAATCTAAATCCTTGTTCACATTTCTAGAACAAGGAGATTTTGATGAGTTGATGAGCTTCAATCACTTCTTGACAAAGATAAATCTATCAGAAGATAAGTACATCCAATCCATACAATGTACACTTAAACAACCAACAATTTTCCTTAAACAAAAACTTTCCCATATTTGGAACAACAATTTCTCCAAGGACATGCCAGTGATGTGGAAAGAAAATATAGATGCGCAGTACGTCCTCAATGCATATGTTGCAACATCATATTGTACCTCATATATGAAAAAGGTTGACCAATCTATGACAAGTGCATTCAAAAGAATACGCAAAGAACATGAAAGAAGTCATATTGATGCCATACAAATGATGCACACACTTGGGAATAAATTTATTAATCTTCAACAAATGTCTGCTCAACAAGAAGTTCACATTACACTTTCCCTTCCCCTCACTTGTAGTTCAAGAAAATGTGTCTTCATAAACACATATCCACTTGAGAAACACACATTTGTGCTTAAACCACTGGTTTTGCTAGAACAAGAGCCTAACAATTCAAAAGACATACTACGTCGCTCTATTGTTGATTATTACCTCCAGCATCCATATCTTATTAGCCATATCTGCTTAGCAGATTTCGTATCGCATTATAAAAAAAATGGTGCACCCGTATCAAAAAGAAAAAAACCCTCTGTGATATGGTTTGTCAAATACAATAAACATTCTGAGAATGAAAATTATTGTAGAGAAAAATTGCTACCATACGTTCCGTTCGATGAAAATGAGGAGACATTAAAACATAACTTCTTTACATGGGAGGCTATGTATGTTTCATCTGAGACTATATTACACATCAATGAAGATAAATTTACCTACAATGTTAATCCAACATGGGGTGATCTATAAAATGTAGTTAATGAGCTAGAAAACCCTGACAATCTTGATGAGACATTCGCAAATCGAAAAACAACCAGAACTGCTTGCAAGTCCTATGACTTAGAAGTGGATTTGCCTCATCCTTGAGAAAGTGTAAGTGAAAAACATATCAATATTGGTTTTCAATTCACAAAACAACCTTTCCTAATTGAAAGTAATGAATACCATAGAATAATACGTCTGTTGAATCGAGAACAACAAACAATTGTAAAGTACATTGCGCTTAAAAAACGCTTGAACATGGACACTCCTGTGCACCTGTTCCTTACATGCAGAGCAGGAACAGGAAAGACATTCACATCAAAAGAACTATGATCCTATGAAACCAAAGGGCCTAATAGTTGCATACACAGGAAAAGATACATATAATGCAGGTGGAACAACAATCCACTCTGCATTTTTAATTCCTTTTAACAAGTCACAGTTTCTTCCACTTAGTAAGGAAATGTTGGATACATTTTCTAAGCTTTATGAAGAAATCCAACTTGTATTTATAGATGAAGAATCTTTGATTGGAAGTCAGTTCTTGTATTCCATTGACAACCGACTAAGAAGCATAAAACAGGTGCACACGAAATACTTTGGAAACATTGACATGATATTCTGTGGGGATCTTTACCAAGCACAACCCATCCAAGATTCTTTGATATTTGAACAACCTACCATTAACATCAAAACAATGATGTGTGACTTCTGGAAAGACATAATTAAATGCTTTGAATTGCATACTACAATGCGCCAGATAGATGAAACATTCACTGCAATTCTAAATAAAATGCGGAAAAACAACCAAACATATGATGATTTAACATATATCAATTTGAGGTGCTTGCAGCCTGCACAAACAAACCCAATGTTCCCTTACCTGTTCTACACAAATAAGGATGTTGCAATGCATAATAGCCACATGCTATCGCTCATGCCTGGTGATGATATCACCATCAAATCAATGACCTAGAAGAAGAGAACCATGGAAATGTGCCATGTCATGAACATACAACCACTTTACCTTTCTAGCTTGTCCTGAAATTAGAAATGCTAGTTGAAATATATGCCTATAAATATGATTCACATGATGGCTTGGTCAATGGTGCAAATGGAATACTCAAAGGCTATACGAAAAAAAAAAAACTTGATGTCCTTTGGATTAAGTTCCATGAACCGCATATAGGCAAGAGACAAGCAAGAAAGTTGGTGTATATATATAATTCAAACACTGCAAGCAATTGGACACCTATTTTGCAAATATCAAAGCCAGTATCAACATTAGCAAAGAAAAGTCAACAAAATATTCGAAAACATTTTTTGATTAAAATTGCATGTGCACATACAATCCATAGATCACAAGGACTAACACCTGATAATGTTGCATTTCAGCCTACTAGAATTCAGATACATGGACTTGTATACACAGCACTGTCCCATGTCAGAAGCATAGAATCCTTTTATTTATTAAGTCCTCTTAGAAAAGATAATTTCAAAGTGAAACAAAAAGCTGATATTGAAATGGAATGACTGAGGACCACCACAAAATGGCAACTGTAGTATGATTACCAATTCATACAAACAAAGTCATCAGTATCAATTCTCTCGCTTAACACACACAACTTAAATGCACACATGGATGATATACTCAATGAATATGATACAATGCAATCTGATATTTTGTTCTTGCAGGAAACATACATGGCATTATGCATGCAGAACAAACAATTCCCAAATCACAATTGCATATCAAGTTACATTACACATGGGGTGATGATATTGGTGAAAAAACATGTACCAATTTTGGACCTGTTATAACCCTAAATTTCACCAGACATGCATACCTCACATCAGGCCATCTAAACTTTCTATATTTTCCAAGCCATCATTGAACATCTCTTCTAAAATCCATTGTTTTGAAGGTGTTCGTGCCCTACACCATTACTGCCCGCATACACACGCTTGCTGAGCCACTACAACCCATGTACACTCACAAAATATCACAAAAAAATGAAATTTGCATAGGATACTGGTTTCTGGGCCATTACTTAACCATTTGACTGCCCATAGCTAGTTACCCCAACCATTACTATCCCTTTTGGCCTATAAAATAAGGGGTTGGGGTCCCATTGCAAGGAGAAGCACGAGAGCAAAGAAACTTTGCCCATTTTATCAATCCCCCTTTTCCCCAATTGCAAAGCCCTTACTTCCCTAAGAGAGAACTGAAGAGGAGAAGAAGATGTTGAAGCAGTTGGTGCATGGTGAAGAGGAGCCCAGGACCAAGTTCAAGGAGCAGTGTCGGTCTAATGTTGTAAGTGGATTTTGTGAGATTCATATAAAGAAGTACTTTTTTCATCCTGCCAAATGACGTCTTAAACTTATAGGATTTGTTTACATTTCTTATTTATGATGTTTAACCCACTAATCCATATGTAGAATGCAAGCTTGTAGTTTCTTGTTTGTCTTTTGATGAATGCAGGTCAGCCTTGGGAGGATATTTGCAGTCAAGAAACAACCAGGTGCAAAAGGATCGACACCAGACGAGAAGTTTGAGGTAGGCCTACCGGATCCCTCTCTCTTGTCTTTTATGTATGATTGTGGGGTAACATTGGGATAGTGATAGAAAGTAGGAGACTTTAGACAGTTAGCTATGCCTACACTTTAGACCCTTTGTGTAGTCCGTAGAGGGGTTTTCCCACTATAGCAGAATTGGCGACCATACTAGGGAAGCCTCTAGGGTCTTTGGGGATATTTCTTTTTGGGTGCTTTGAATCATTTTGTTTACTATTTTATGAGTTTAAGTGAGCTTCTGTGTCATCAAGGGATGCTAGTCTTCCATACCAGTACTCCCTGCCTGTGTCAGACTGTTGTTTTTTCATTTTTTTGAAGAGTTACAGAGTTGTACGTGACCTGTAGTGGGCCTGAATGCATGCATATGTGCCTTGCCCTTGGACAACCCATGTACATACGTTGGTTGTTGAAGTGTCAGTAGCGTGCCTGTTGAGAAATTTTTTTTAAAAAGAAGAGGCAATCATCCTCTTCCATGTCAGGAGTCACACACCTCAGGGGTTTGCTTGATCTAGTATTGGTCTCTATTATAGAAGTCTGTAGCCTAGGTCTGACTTCAGTTTAGCTTTGTTTTGATGAAAGATTTCTTGTGTTTTCTTTAATAGGGTTTTTAGACAAGCTGGCGAGTCTTCTTTGATCTACTTGCTTGGTATTATCAGTGACTCCCTGCATTCTGCATTTGGGCCTGAATTCATTTCTTGGTCATGTCTTGTTGTCAATTTTCCCTTTTTTCCTTTGGAAGAAAAGAAAAGAATTCATTTTCAAATTTCTTGTTTTGAAGCAAGTAACGATAAAAAAAATATTTCATTACTTTGTTTGGGAAAGTAGTTTAGGTTAGTTGCTTCATTTACCAAGGAAAAAGAAGGTTTTCTTAAGTTCTTTACTTGAATGCTTAGGACATTAAGTAGCTCGTAGTCGAGCAAAATCTTGTTTTGAGTTTTTCTTTTCAAAGATCTGAGAAAAGTATTTACGAAAAGTTTGATGAAAGAGTTTAAATTGGCAAATTTTTATTTGTGAAGAAAGAAGTACTTTTGTTTCCAGTATCATCTTATGCTCTTCTCTTTCATCTCTCAAAGAACATCACTGGTTTCACTTTCATTCCTTTTGACTTTAAGACAACCACTAAAATTAACACCTAATTAAAAGTTATTGGACTTTGTGTTTGAAGGGTTCATCAATTTAGTCTAGGTTAGAGCCTTGATTTAGGATTGGAGAGGAAACTCTTCAAGGATACAAAAACAAACATAAGAGTCTGATCTAGGGAGTTCGTGAAAGTCCAGTAACCGTGAAAGTTATCGGGGACCCCCCTCTAACACAAGGGCTAAACACGAGGTCACGTGCGGAAAGGTAGCAGATATAAACCCTCTAAATTCAGACCAATTGTAGTGGGGAACACATATATAGGGCTTATCTTCTAAAACACTTGATTTCAATACCCTTGATAGGTTTCAGGATTGATACGTGACTGTTGACTGTACCAACCTGATGATTGTTCGCGCGTTGGCAACATAGTTGCTTTTGTCTTAGTGACTTACATAGGTGATTGCGGGGGTATACCGAAGTAACTAGGGTAGGCATTGAGCCATGTTTTGCAAAGTATACCCGTAGGGTGCTTCCGTATTTGAGTTGCACTTGCACCGGTAAGTTTCTCTAGTGTTGGCTATTGTAACTTTTCTTCCAACTAGCTAGTGATCTGCTTGTCTTATCTCATAGGAACTGTTTTTAGTGAGTGTTGGTTTTTAAATGATTATATAAATCCCTAGCATGTCTTTAATATTCTCACACAGTGAAGGATCAAGAGCTCCATCAGTTGCAAAGGATTTTGGGCCTACCGCCAGTTGATCTCGAGCCTCCCCCACCATCACTAAGGAAAAAACTAGACCAGCAAGGGTCTTTTGAGGCAACCGGGTTACAGGAAACTATGCCCAACTCATATCCGAGAGGAGAACATTCAATTCCAGAGGAACCAATAATTTTTGACCTAGGAGTGCAAGATTTTGGTCTGCATAACCCTCCAATCACTGATCTATAAACACCCATTGTTGTATAGGTTCAACCTTACGAGTGTCAGGTAGTGTCACAAGCAGCGATGGAAACAAATGTTGCTACTTCTTCAAGGAATACTCATATTTCCTCTATGACTGTCACTACAGGGGGTGTTCCACCTCTTAACCAATAGTCATCAGTCCAAACCACTATTGTCTTGACTGCCTCTACCTCGAGAAATGGTTTGATTCTATCTATGGCGGTGATCATTGCTTCATTCACCCAGAGTGCGACAGGTCCTACGTTCTCATACGGGATTCCTGGCTTCAATACGACAACTTTCCTTTCCCACTTCACTCTACAGACATTAGGTCTCGGGGAAGGGAGCTCCAATGCTCCTTTGCAAGGATCCATCGGGGGTACTTCAACTCCCTATAACACTTTCCCTTATGGAGGGGGTCATCTACCTCCTTCATCCCCTTCACTCGGCGGTGCCCACCAGCACTTCGTCCGGCCAAACGTAAACTATAGTTCTTTTGGAGCAGGTAGTCAAGGACTTCCTAATTATAGAATG
>ML786474.1:146309-160952 GCA_009831015.1 Picea engelmannii | reverse complement strand
CATCTGTCATGTTCCACATTGGCCCCCTATGTCAACCAAGTTGCCTTCGAACATCCCAAAGTTCGAGGCCAAGCCTAACGAAGATCTAGGCGATCATGTAAATACCATCCATTTATGGTTCTCATCCAATTCTTTGAGAGACAACTCCATCTAGTTGTGTTTGTTTCAACACACTCTCATCGGGTGTGCAGCAAAATGGTACATTGATATCGATAGCTCAATATACTATTCATTTGGCGAATTGGCAATGGATTTTTTAAACCATTTCCAATTACCTATGAGATACGATGCCGACATCGAATTGCTAGCGAACTTTGAGAAGACAAAAGCGGATTGTATCTCAGATCACATCTGAGAATGGAGACACTGAAAGAGTTTGATAAAAGTGCCAGTCCCACCAACATTCCTACTTGAGTGGTTCCTTAAGTCTTTGGTACCTTAGTTATCTAAATATGTCGCAACCTCGGGGGTATTTTCAAAGGAAGAAGTGATAATGAGAGCCCAATAGCTAGAATTGATTTACTCCCAGTCTAGTTTACTTTAAGAAGTTTTTCCAGATGCACCACGATTGATAATTGACAAGACCAGACAAAGATCTGGACCACATGCCGAAGGTATTGTAGGTTCAATGCAAATGAAGATCGTTGATCAGTTGTCGAATCAATTACAACAATTGTCAATATAGAAGACAATGACCAGCCATACCATTGGTTCGCCTGCTCCCCCTACTCAAACGTTGGATGTACATAGTGTGCAATTGACAAACCCAAAGGCCACCCAACAGCCTGATGGAAAGAAGAAACAATGAAAGAAGGGTAAGGGGGATAATAAACCTACCAATAATGCTGGAGAGGGAAACACTGAAAAGAAGAAGTCGAAGTATCCATGTAATCTTTGCAAGGAAGACCGTCCAACTCACAAATGCCCTTGGCTTGTGGAGGCCCAGAAGTTATTGGCACAGTAACCACCTGTTGTGTTAACGAATCCATTTCTGCATGGGAAAAATTTATCTCAAGCCCCTTCAAGCGCGGAAGGGGTCGACCAGGGACCCCCTCTGTCTTCTAGCAATCCTTCATCCGCGAATGTGTATATGATGAAAGGTAGTGTTGACATAAAAACTAGGACATGCGACTACAGAATGCCAAACACCTCTGAGAAGGGTAAAGAAGCTGAAAACCCACATCTCCCTCTCAAGATTGAGAAGACGTTGGGTGAAATAATGACATGCATCCACAAAGGTGCATTCAAGAAAGCTTCCCACAACCCAAACACAAGGTCCACCCAGAACTACTTTGTGGTGGAGGATTTGTCACAAACCCCTTGTGCAATGTCTTCTTTGGAAGTCCTCCAGAGTTGCCCTTCCCATAGAAAGGCTTTGTTAGTTTCCTTAGGATCTACTGAGACCTGTAATCTGAGAATGATCATGCTTGATACAATCGACTTAAAACCTTGTCTTCCTTACCATGTAGCATTTAATATAGTAGTGGCTTACACCACAAAAACTTTAACTTAGAAAATTTTCCGCACGGTGGTTGATGAGGGTGCCTCGACATGTGTGATGTCTTTGGCATGTTGGAAGGCCACCATTTTGTCTCCATCACCTACTCTTCTTACCGCTTTTGATGGTCACTCATTCTGACCACATGGAATCATCCCCTCTTTTCCCATGCAGTTAGGAGCGAAGACTGTGTGCGTCGAAGTTGAAGTGGTCAATGTGTCTCTCGACTACAATCTCTTGTTAGGAAGGAGCTGGACCTACGCTATGCAAGTAGTGGTCACGACAGTTTTCTGGGTCTTTTTGTTTCCACACGAGGGTCGGATCGTGACCATTGATCAGTTATCCTTCTCCCGTCCCGACCCTTCATCGGGGTTATCCACAGTCCCGATGATTGATAACCCTCAACCCGACATCATCAACATAGGGGTTGGTTTGTGCTCACCTTTAATGGGTACTTTCAATTACCCGCCTCCGATCGAAAATGTCCATTACATGTCGGTTGTCCTCGACCAACCTAGGGCTAAAATATTTCAAATCTCATCATTTCGTATGACTTACTTTAACGATCTGTGGACTCTTCCTTCCCCATTGGCCACAATGGAAGGGACAGGGAAACATGGCATGGCCATGCCTTTGTCCATGATAAAAGTTTCATACTCTACAGTCTAGCAAGCTTCCCTAGACTTTGATCTGACTCCCACACAGGAGTTAGATCCGGTTCTCGAGCCTATATGGGCTCAAGGTTCCCTCATCGATACTGATTCTTTAGACTTGGTATTTATGTTAGATGAGACAATGACTAGTTCGGAAAGACACTGGGATGATCTTCATCACAGATCTTACTTCCTCCCAGAGTTAAGAAGAATTGAAGCACGTGAATTCACTCTAACTATGACTAGAGATAAGTCTTGTCCTATCAGTCATTTGGTTATGCACATTGTTTATGATGAAGGAAATATGGAAACCATTTCTCAAATGATACCTATCAATATCTCCAGAATCCCTAGCATCATGGAGAATATCTTCATCGGAGCAGACTGCTCCCCCGAGGAGATTCAAATCTACACAGATTTATTTAAAGAATTTCGTGATGTGTTTTCTTGGTATTATGAGGAAATCCCAGGCATAGATCTAAGAATCATTGAACATGAAATCATGACATGTCCTAATGCTAAGCTAGTCCAGCAGAAGCTTCGTCCAGTCAATCCTAGGAAAGCAGCAACTATTAAGGCTGAAGTAGAGAAACTACTCCAAGTTGGTTTCATCTACCCTGTCCAAATGAATCAATGGGTGTCAAATCCCATTCTATTCAATAAAAAATAGTTTACGATTCATGTATGTACAGACTTCCATGATTTTAACAAGGCCTATCCAAAGGATAATTTCCCCACACCATTTATTGACCAGGTAGTCGATGAATGCACAGGTTGTGAAGCTTTTTCTTTCACGGATGGTTTTTCGGGATACAATCTGATACAGATCAAGCCCGAAGACCAACACAAAACCACTTTCATCTGTTTATGGCATACATTTGCTTATCAGAAGATGCCTTTTGGTCTGAAAATTGCTGGAGCTACATTTCAGCGGGCCATGTCTTTTTCTTTCCATGACCTTAAACACATAGTCAAGAATTATCTTGATGATTTAGCATCACCATCTCACAAGAGAGCTGATCATCCCTCACACCTCTAACTTATCTTTGAGCTATGTTGCTACTACCGGATCCACTTGAATCGAAACAAATGCAGTTTTTGTGTCACATTGGGTCATCTTATTGGTTTCATAGTTTTGACAATAGGGCTTATGGTTGATCCTCTAAAGGTTGAGGCGATAGTTCAGTTGCCTCCCCCATGCACAATCCCTCAGCTTCAAAGTTTACAGGGAAAAAAGAACTTTTTACAGCGTTTCATCATAAACTATGCCAAGATCACAAAGGATTTCATGCGTTTATTGAAGAAGGACGTTCCTTTCCATTGGGATGAAGCCGCTCGACGCTCTTTTGAAGCGTTGAAATGTCCCCTCACGTCTACCCCTCTTCTTAGGCCACTGAATTATAAAAAATATTTCTTATTGTACTTGGCCATTGCGGAGTCGACCTTCGGTATGGTCTTAGTTTGGGAAGATGATTTGCTCTCAGAATATGTGATTTATTACCTGAGTCGAGGCTTTGTTGGACTGGAACTCAATTATTCCCACATTGAAAAACTTGAGTTGGCAGTAGTTCATGTTGTCCAACGGTTCCGTCATTACATCTTGTTTCACAAGACCATTACCATTGCCATTGTGAATCCGCTTCAATACGTGTTGAAACAATGGGTAATTGGTGGAAAGATCAGTATATGGATAGTTATCTTCTAGGAATTTGACTTGGGTTTTGTTTCCGTGAAATCCAAAAAGTCATTGGTCTTTGCAGAACTCATTTCGTAACTTCCGGTCGAATCAGGTGATGTTATACTTGAAGAGTCATGTATCAAAGGAGACATGTTTTTGATCACGTCTTCGACCCCTGGTACGAATATATACTAGTCTATATCCAGACTTTGAAGTTCCCTACCTCTCCTTCTTGTGATGAGCATCGTCGTATACGCCATTAGGCAAAAAACTATCTCATACTCGAGGACACTCCGTATCATCGAGGTGTAGATTGCATCCTTCGTCAGTGTCTCAYCCATGAAAAAGAGGAAATCGTTCTTAACGATTTCCACACTGGAGCATGTGGTAGTCATTTGTTTGGGTTAGCAAAAACCCAAAATATTCTACGAGCCGATTACTTTTGGTTGACATTAATCAAAGATTGTGTTGAATTGGTCAAGAAGTGCCAACTGTGTCAGATCTTCTCCTATAAAATGATGGCACGCCCCTCTCCCATGTTTCTTGGCATCACAGTTGGTCCCTTCACCAAGTGGGGGATTTATTATGCTACATGAAATCCTCCTTCCACAAGGGGGCACCGTTATATCATCGTAGTAGTAGAATACTTCATGAAGTGGGTCAAAGATTTGCCAATGTTTAAATATGATGACGAGACCACAACTCTTCTTTTGTTTAACCAGATAATAGTAAGGTCCAACATCCAGAGAGAGATTGTCACTAACCATGGCAGTCACTTTCTCGAAAAAATGATGTCCAAGTTAACATCAAAGCTTGGGTTGAGGCAAAAATATTCATCACCCTAATACCCACAAGTGAATGGTCAGGTGGAAGTTGTGAAAAAATCCCTTAAGACTATCTTAAAGAGAATGATCGATTCGGCCAGGTCAAATGCGATTTTGATGTTGTACTCGGCATTATGGATATACCAAACGTCTGTTGAGACTGTAACTGGTTTCTCACTTTTTCAACTCGTTTACAAGCTGGAAGAAGTCTTTCTTATAGAGTGACAGATCCCCTCTCTAAAGTTGGCAATACAGTTATTGTCAGAGACTTGACCACTTGAAGAGAATTTATTATATCTTGAGCAGCTCGATGAGGAGTGTCGGGATGTAGCATTGGCTAATGAGCCTCACAAACATAAATTCAAGTGTCAGTATGATCGGTCCATTCGTCCTCGTATTTTCTCTGAAGGCAACCTTGTCCTAGTCTATGACCAAGATAAGGACCCCCTAGGGGCAGGCAAGTTCAAACCCATGTGGTTTGAACCTTTCATCGTGAAGGAGGTTCTAAGGAAGGGCACTTATCGTCTGGTGGAATTTGAGGGAAATGATTTGGCAAAGCCTAGAAATGGGCTCTACTTCAAGAAGTATTACTTGTAGGTGGGTCACCTTGGGTGACTTCTTGTAACATATGTATAGTCCTGTACATTCTCTTTTTAGTTTTTGTCTTTTTGCTTTATGGACGTGTCGTTTTTTATGTCATATTTTTCACTCTGGAAGATGTCAAGTGAATTAGAGGTGTTTGTTGGGTTCATGAACGGTGCTAGCCGACACACTCAGAGGCTTGCTTCTGTAGCTTGGGTGATTTTCACACCTCAGGGAGAGTTGCTATCTTCAGGAGGTATCTGTTTAGGTGACGCCGCAAACAATGTCGTCAAATATAGTGCAGTCTTAGAGTTTCTTCGTGATGCTTTGTCACATGGTATCTCTCACCTCTAGGTCTACTTATATGCTCACTTGGTTGTGTCTCAGTTAAATGGGGTTTACCATGTTTACAATCCTACACTACACCGATGGTTCCTTAGGGTACATCTCTTATCATGAAGTTTTGATTACATTGCGTATATCCATGTTCCTAGGAGATTGAATCAAATCTAAGATACTCTAGCTAATCATGTATTAGATTGGCATATTGCACACATGTAAGAAAAAGAACACACACGCACATGTAAATACATTTGTAAAATAGATGCAATCCATAAGACATAAAAAAGATGAAAAATATCCATATATATATCAAAAAATATCAAAGTACAAGGGTGGGCGCAAGTGCCTCAAAAATATGGCCAGTTAGAGTCACGGGGCTTATGCCCTCAAAAATATACAAAATGTGCTCTCATCACATAAGTAGTCTAGCCTAGCTAAGGGCGGGGAATGTTGGCCTTGCTGTAGTGAACAACAGTGTTCGCCAAACACTGAAAGAGATGGACCCAGGTCCGTGGCACCCCAACTACGTGAGGTTGCATCGATAGTGGGATATCCTTGATCTCCTCCATAGGGACTATACGAGTGAGCACAGTAAGGTTCCACTCTACCCGTCTCAATACTCTCTCAGCCTCTCCGGATGGAGGCCCCCCTACTATTCCTGCTGGTCTGGCAGTTCCAGCTGGTCATGCCTCTGGTCGAGGACGTCACCTAGTCCACGAGAAGTATGTTGGACGCACTGGTCTCACATTTGTACATAACAAATACGTAACTATCAGATACTCTGGTATACAAAAAAAAATGGTATATATGAAAAGACATAAAAATTAAATAACTTTGAAAAGAAAACTTACCCATCTCTCCTCTCTCCGCTCCGAGAGGTACAACCATGTCAGGATCTTTGGAAAACTTAATCTTGGCATAAGGGTAGTCCCATATTGCCAAAATGTATCGTGACCACCAATCAAAAAAAAATTCATCAAAGGCTTCGATGGTCCTCTCCCCACCCTGTCACGGCAACATCACTGCCCATCTACATAGTGCTAGAAGAGTGGCCTCGTGCCCTCATATAGTCTCTCGAGGACTAAGTTTAGGTACCCTCTCGAAGAAAAAGGAGCACAAAACAGTATGAAACCCGAAGTTACAGTGCTTCCGTATTCGACACTGTCGGATGTCTCTTCATGTGATCCAGCATGGTGGTACTCCAGTTGAAAATTCGTGCATTTAAGCACTGTACCGCACAATGCATGTCCAACCAGGAAGCCTGATGTAAAGCTACAGATCCAGTGATCTGCCCAATAAGTAGAACTATCTCTTTGAGTGATAGGTTGTTGATATTATGAATAGGCACCTGAGAACCTACTTTCTCAGTACCAACCCCACAATGGAGTCCAATCAACTCCTCGATGTTGTGTGGCCCGGGGGGAAAAGTGTGCAAATTGACTAGATCCCCTCTCCTTGAGATACCAGTTAGAAAGTAAATGTCCTCAGTCATTGGAGTCAATGAATGCCCCTCGAGCATGAATGCCTCTGCATCAAGATGCCAGTAATGTATCAATGCATTTAGAAACCTGGGTTGTGCCCTCATAAACGGACACCAAAAGAACTTTAGCGACCCGCATTGTGACAAAACAATGATAACAACAAGGTCCTCAGAGACCAAAAAATCAATTTCATCATGCTCCCTCT
Source organism: Picea engelmannii (assembly GCA_009831015.1). Classification (NCBI taxonomy): domain Eukaryota; kingdom Viridiplantae; phylum Streptophyta; class Pinopsida; order Pinales; family Pinaceae; genus Picea; species Picea engelmannii. The sequence continues at coordinate 153,689 of ML786474.1, read as the reverse complement.
CTCTCCAATGCACATACATCCTGCAAACACAAAAAAATGGAGAGTTAACTCTTGCATTCCTTTTTTTTCCCACTTATTGAGGGTGTACACAGGTTGTCTTGAGGACAGCCACGTGTAGACACAAGCAACTTCTCTTTTGCCCGCATGTACACGCGAGCTGTGCTTGGACAACCTGCGTACATGCAGGGTCAACCTCTTTAAAGGTCAGCCCCCCCACAAAAAAACCATAATAAATGCAAAAAAGGAAGATGGAAATGCAAGGGAGGTTAGTATGTACTTACTTGGTCCAAACGAAAGTTCGTTTCGTCCATTGAAGCTCCCAGAATCAACTATTCTGGCATAGGGGTGTTTTTTAACTTTTGGTCAATTCTCAAATTACAATGGTGATAATGAGCTGTGAGCTTTCTATTTATAGACTTTTTGGCCCCTTTTTGTCATTTTTTGGACCCTTTTGCCATTCTTTCTAGCTTGAAAATTGTTTACAATGGTTCTTGAGTTTCTCAGGGGATGTTACGATAAGTGTTACTTTGGGTATTGGGAATTTTTTTGAGAGTTGGGTCAGTTTTAAATGTCCTTTGGTAAAAAGTCATTTTTTCAACTTTGTGCATGTAAGATAGGATTCCACCTCCACTTGTTGCACCTCATTGTATTTTTCTCTTTGCCATAGGATCGATCCCACTGAATTGTGACACAGAACCCTCACGTTTTCTCTAGAAGTGTCGTAATTTAGTGGTAAAGGCTACATGTACATGGATGCCCTAGGTAGATCCTGGTTCCATTTTGGTGTCCATGCCGACACTAATGACTATAGGCTTGGGAGTCCTTATTAGTTTTTCTTGATTATGAGTATGAGCCTCATTTGCATTGATTCATTATCACTCTTGACCTCACCCTTGGGACCCCCAAAACACAATGGGTCTTCTTTTAGTCCCCTTTTAGACCCTCTAAACATGAAAAGATCGTCGATTGATATTGTTGACCTTCACGCTCGCTAAAATTAAATTTGAAGGCACGTCTATCTGGCGGTATTTTACCCATTTTTTAGTCTATATGGTCAAAAGTATGAACAAAGGTATACTCTAGGAGCCTTGGTTCTCTAGAAGAGTATTCTCAGGTATAGATTTAACCCTTATTCGGGCCTGAGGTACTAAATCTACAAAAAAGGAACCCCCACAGAGTCCATAATTAAGCTCTTTTCAGACTCCCTAAAATTGAAAAGATAGCCGAATGACCTTGTTTCTTCACACTTGTTAAATTGGTCCAGAAGAACATCCCTTATGGAGTCCATAGTCAAGATCTTTTCAGAATCCTTAAAAATGAAAAGATTATCGAGTGATATTATATTTGTCACACTTGTTAAAATGATTTTGAATAGAGGTCTGTTTGGTGCTAGTTTACCCCTTTTTCGAACCGACCAGACTACCTTCGAAAAAGGTACCCCAGTGGAGTCTCCTTTTACGTTTTTTCAAACTCTCTAAAAATGAAAAACCATCGAGCTTACCTTCTTTGGGCTCGTTAAAATCACATCGAAGGATGTTATCATTGTGTCGTATTAATCGCATTTTCATTCCTGCGTATTTGGCCTAATGCCGGCTCCATGTTGCTTTCAACTGAACCATATAAAGCATGCCTTATACGCAAGCCTTGTATCACTTTGCCTCTCCATATTGACACCTTGACCCATGGAGGATTTTTCCCACGTATCCTTTTCCTGCATATGTCCCCTTGCTCTAAGCATCAATGTGTTCCTTGTGCTTGGAACTAGTATGTCCATGACACTTGATATTCCTTTGTAACATAGCATTCTTTATTCTTTTTCAAACTTTCTAAGATTATTGAAAAAGACAAAAAAATCAAATATACCCCAAAAAGAGGAAGGGAAAAGTATTTTCTTTTTATTGACAGGACAATGAGTCTCCCTTGGACAAAGAACATCCTTCTGTTTGTTCTTCAAGCTCTAGGATTCAATATGACCTTAGGAATTTCTTCTCGCTACATAGAGATGTGTCCTCCTCCATTTGGTTACCCTTCTAAACATTTGTAGAGTTCGCGTTGCCTCTTGCATCATGAACTTGTGTCAATGCCATGCTCCCTGAATCTCATATTTTGTCATGCTTTTGTCCAAGGGAAGTCTTAATAAAATTAAGTCAGCCCTTCTGCAGTTTGTCTCTTGTCCTCATGACTGGGCACTCCTAAAGACCAATCAAGTCCTTGCTCTAAATCAATGAAGTTCTATGCCTGATCATCAAGATCCTCTCCTATGTTCCCTACAAGCCGTCGAAGACCTCTGGGTAGTGAAGTCGTATACTTACACTCCTACCCGAGTTTTGAAGATTTTGAAGTTGTTGCTCGAGCTCTAAAAACCTCATCTCCAACCATTGGGCATCATTAGCTTCTTGAAGATGGATACTATACATGTATATATTTGATTTTTGAGATGTATATCCACTATGTACTACTCGCGGATACACTTTATATAGTTATATGAGATGGATATGCAATGTATTTGATTAGTAGCCATGATTTTATTTCATCCCGAGCATGGGTATGCCTTCCTTGGTGAGACAAATTGTTATTTTTGCAGATGGCACCTCCTAAACTCTGGTCCCTGGGTTCACTCGCGTCGTATAGTGGTGAAGATTTGTAATGTATTAGGGGGCATCTATTGTAACCCTAAATTGCTTCAAACATGCATACCTGGAATCAAGCCATCTAAACATGCTATCTTTTCCAAGCCATCACTGAACAACTCTTCTAAAATCCATTTTTTTGAAGGTGTACGTGCCCTACACCATTACTTCCCATGTACACATGCTTGCTGAGCCACTATAGCTCGTGTACACTCACAGAATATCATGAAAAAATGAAATTTTCATAGGATACTAGCTTTTGAGCCATTACTTAACCGTTTGACCACCCATAGCCAGTTACCTCAACTGTTATTATCCCTTTTGGCCTATAAAATAAGGTTTTGGGGGTCCCATTGCAAGGAGAAGCACGAGAGTAAAGAAACTCTACCCATTTTATCAATCCCCCTTTTCCCCAATTGCAAAGCCTGCACCATTTCCCTAAGTGAGAACTAAAGAGGAGAAGAAGATGTTGAAGAATTTGGTGCATGGTGAAGAGGAGCCCAAGACCAAGTTTGAGGATCAGTGTCGGTCTCATGTTGTAAGTGGCTTTTGTGAGATTAATATAAAGAAGTACCTTTTCCATCCCACCAAATGACGTCTTAAACTTATATGATTTGTTTACATTTCTTGTTTATGATGTCTAACCCACTAATTCATATGTAGAATGCATGCTTGTAGTTTATTTTTTTTCTTTTGATGAATGCAGTTCAGAGTTGGGAGGAGATTTGCAGTCAGGAAACAACCAAGCGCAAAGGCATCAACACCGGATGTAGAGTTTAAGCTAAGCCTACCAGATCCCTTTCTCTTGTCTTTTATGTATGATTGTGGGGTAATGTTGGGATAGTGATAGAAAGTATAATACTTTAGATGGTTAGCTCTGCCTACACTTTAGATCCTTTGTGTACTCAGTAGAGGGGTTTTCCCACTATAGCAGGACCAGATACATATCGAAGAAAAGAATGTTGAGGTGGTTCTTGCAAGAATTTTTTTCCATGAAACAGAAATTGCAATACTGAATTTGTATGTTGATCCCCATGCAACATTCTCCAACATAGTAGATGTTATTTCCAATGCATTGGGCCATTTCCATCTTAACGGACCCATTATGCTTGTAGGAGACTTAAATATTGACATTCTACAAAATAATGCTAGAACAAAAGAATTGGAAAACTACATGTGCAAATATAGTCTCCGCTTTCTTTTGAACAACATAAGCCATCTGCAAAACACACTTATTGACCATGTGTGGTCGAATGTGCCTATTCTTCAATACAAAATATTTATCTTAGACACATATTGGCCTGATCACAATACAATTGGTATTGCACTTGAATTATGATATATACATCAAACATATTGCAAGGTCATATTTCTATGTTTCAAAGCATATCTATATAGCTTGTTGCAAAAAATAAAATAAAATAAAAAAATTATCTAGCTTCTTAGGTTTCCCTAATTTGTACACATACTGGTCTGGTCACCATACAATTGGTGTTGCACTTGAATTATGAAATATACACTATGCATATTGCAGAATCATATTTGTATGCTTCAAACCATATATGTCTATCTTGTTGCAGAAAATTGAGATATCCAACTTCTTAGTTTTCCCTAGTTTGTGATTGTTTTTGGTCACACTTTTTTTTTGCATAAACTATATATATATACAAAAAGAAAAAAAACTTGAATGAACTTAAAAAAAAAGGTACATTCTTCTAAAAATATATGTTACTCTATTCATCTTATTCTATTTTTTTTAGGATATGTACATAGTACTTGCCTTTTTCTTTACATGTTAACTTATGTTCATATCCATTTTTTTTTGTGCTTTTGTTCATACAAACAAATAGGAAAAATAGACACCACAAAGAACTCCTAACCAAGATTTAGAGGAATCCATGCAAAGCTGTGTTTTTTCTGCCCGTGTTCCATATTCAAATATTTTTTCGTTTACTTTGTTTGTATTTGTTGAACTAGTTTGCACCTCTTTTTTTTTTTTTTTGCCTCCTTCGGTACTCCATATCTTCCTCTGCATTGACTTGTCTTCGTGTGTGTAATACATATTCAATCTTTAGTCTGTCAGTCCTGGAGTCTGTCTATCAATTTGTATATCGCGTAACTCTGAATGTTGTTCAGAGGACATGAAATAATAGAAGTGAAATGTTGAGCCAGCCAACCCGCAAGTCCATTTGTCAATTTGTATATCGCACAAATCTGGGTGCTATTTATAGCACACAAAACATTAGAGGCCCAATTTAGAGACCGACAGCTCGCAAGTCCGTGATCCAAAAAAGTGGCTAAGTATGGAATAAGGGATCTGTACATGCTCTATAAAATGTCATGTCCATACTTTATAAAAGTACATATTAAGTATGTATTGCTCCTTTCTTGGAGCCCGCCAGCCCTGGAGTCCGTCTGTCAATTTCTATATCGCAGAACTCAATAGAAGTACAATGTTGAGCGAGCCAGCCCACAATTCCTCTTGTCAATTTGTATATCGCACAACTCTTGGTGTTATTTGCAGGACACAAAACATTAAAGGCCCAATTTAGAGCCCGCCAGCCCACAAGTCTGCAATCCAATAGAAGTGCAGTGTTAGATATATAACATATATATTATATGTTGTACATGTAGACAATCACAATCTTGAGCCCGACAGTCCTCGACTCCATCTATCAATTTTTATATCGTGGAACTCCCAGTGCTGCTTGGAGGACACAAAACAATAGAAGTGCAATGTTGAATGAGCTAGCCGGAAGTTCGCCTATCAATTTGTATATTGCGGAACTCTAGGTTCTATTTGTAGGACACAAAACAATAGAGGCCCAATTTTTGGCCCGAGAACCTGTTAAGCCCTAATATGGGCTCATTACCCCTTAATTGGGGCATATTACATTAGTAATGTTATTTTATTTATGTCATCTTTATTCCATTAGTTGTAATTATACCTCCTAGTCTCCTATATATACCAAGGAGACATTTTCATTTGGATTCATCTTGTACTTGAACATTTATGTGGGGTAAAAGAAGGTTGCCCCCTCAAAGAGGCTTATTATCTGAAATTATGTCTTTTTCAAGGCGTTGAGTACTTATTCAGAGGTTTTTCTATGCTATATTGATATTTGGTTCTTAACATATGGTATTAGAGCTCAAGGTCTTGGGGTTTCTTTGCTACATTTGAGACACATTGGGATTTTTTCTATAACCTTTTTTATACAATGTTTCAAAAGCAACGGCTTGGAGGATATTTAGTAGACGGATTAAGGTACGTTGGGTTAAAATTTCATCTCCTAAGGCCTTATAATTTCTGAGATAAAACCTGTGCAAGATAGGGTTCTGGAATCATCCTGAACTGAGTCATTGCAGAATTTTCGCTACAAATTTTTTTCTGTAATGTTTCAAACCCTTAACTATGGGGAATATTCATAGAAATTAGTAAGTTATCTGTGGTAAAAATTATAGCTTATGTTTCATCTTACATTTGTAGATACACCCTGTGGAAGATAGGGTATCTGACTAGTCCTATTGAATAGTCTCAATAAGGTGTTCTAGGTAAAAAAAATCATAAATGTTTCCTAGAGTATCGAAATTGAGTGATACTAGTTTCATTGGATAGTGGACAGTCTGTAGTATTTATGGTATGAGTTTCATAATTTTATATCAATTAGTTTTTGCGGGGCACGCTATACAAGTGAGATCTCCTCGAAAGGCCAAAAATCAACAAGTTGTGGGGAAGTTACCATAAATTCCACTTGGCACATCCAATTTTGATCAAACCTATGAAATTGTAGAGAATAAATATCAGATAACTACATAAAATAAATTTTCATACCCAGAAGGGCCGAAAATTGGGAGATAAAACAGAAGAAAGATTGTCTAGCAAAACCACACCAAAATCAAGGTTCAAAAGTGATACTTGGCCAACATGCCACCTGAAAAGGGAACTTCTACACTAAATAAGCCTCCATACAATCCTACTTGGACTCTTGATGAAGGTGAAGAAATGCGTAGGGACATAAATGATTTACAAAAGAAGATAGTAACAAAAGATGAACTACAAGAGATGGAAGCTAAGTTGGAGGCAATAACTATTAAGATGGATGGTTTAAAAGAGGAGATCATGGAAGTATTGAAAAATTTTGTAATAGAGAAGACATCTAAAAGTGAAAATGCATCCCATGAAATTCATGATGAGAACACAAGGAAGGTGAATCAAGAAAGGAGGAACTCAAACTTTGGGTTGAAGACCAACCACGTTCCTAAGATTGATATGAGGAAGTTTGATGGGAAGGAAGAAATCACATGGATACTTCAGATGGAGCAATTCTTTGATCTACATAATGTGCCACATACACAAAAGGTACAAATTTCTTCTTTATATTTATAACCCAATCAATTTGTGTGGTATCGATGGCTTTGTTCTTGCAAATCACTCGTCACTTGGACAATTTTCATGAAAGAAATGATAGCACACTATGAGGATACAAGGAGAAATACCTTCTTTAGCCAATTGATAAATCTCAAGCAAAAGGGTTCAGTCACCGAGCACATTGAGAGCTCCAAAGATTGAATATAAAGGTAACAGATATTCCAGATGAGCACTTGACTGATGTATTCATAGGAACTTTAAAGGATAACATTCAACATGAGGTTCTCCTTTGGTAACCCAAATCATTGGAGAATGCATTTAAGGTGGCAAGAAATGTTGAAAGTAAAAATATGGCTATGGCTACTAGAAGGACCAATCCTA
>ML786474.1:129784-142181 GCA_009831015.1 Picea engelmannii | reverse complement strand
TCCCAGTTCAAACTATATTTCCAGAACTTGACGAGGAAGGAAAAATCATATTGGATCCTGAAGCCATCACTGACACAAGAATTCACCAACTGAGGAATAGATCCATTTCAGAGTATCTCATTAAATGGAGGAAACTACCGGCTAAAGATTCCACTTGGTAAGATGAGTCTTTTATACAGAAGCATCCAGAGTTAGTCAAGCATTGTGAGTAAAACTTGTCTCAAGGGGAGGGGCATGTTAAGCCCTAATATTGGCTCATTACCCCTTAATTGGGGCATATTACATTAGTAATGTTATTTTATTTATGTCAGCTTTATTCCATTAGTTGTACTTATACTTCCTAGTATCTTATATATACCAAGGAGACATTTTCATTTGGAGTCATCTTGTACTTGAACATTTATGTCGGGTAAAAAGAGGTTGCCCCCTCGAAGAGGCTCATTATCTGAAATTATCTCTTTTTCAAGGCATTGAGTACTTATTCTGAGGTTTTTCTATGCTATATTAATATTTGGTTCTTAACAGAACCCGCTATCCAAAAAGAGGCTAAGTATGGAATAAGGGATCCATACATGCTCTATAAAATCTCATATTCATACTATATAAAATTACATATTTAGTATGGATTACTTGTTCCTCAGAAAATTTCTATGTCCAGAAGTTGCAGACACACGTGTTCAAATTTCCACTTACTTTTATATCGCCAGCCCAACCAGCCACTTGCCCATTTCATATTATACATATTACATGTAATATGTATTACATATTACATGTAATGTCTAATACATATTAATTCTTCAGCGTGCTAGTCCTGGAGTCCTTCTGTCAATTTGTATATCGTGGAACTCTGAGTGTTGTTTAGAGGATACAAACCAATAGAAGTGCAATGCTGAGCCAACCAACCTGCAAATCTGCTTCTCAATTTGTATATCGTACAACCGTGGGTGCTGTTTGCATCATGCATAACAATATAGGCCCAATTTTGAGCCTGCTAGCCCAAGAACCCGCGATCCAAAAAGTGGATATTTTGAGCCTTTCAGCCTGATAACCCATGATACATATTACACATAATGTGTAATACATATTCAACCTTGAGCCCGCCAGTCCTAGAATTTGTTTGTCAATTTGTATATCACAAAACTCTGAATGTTGTTTGGAGGACACGAGACAATAGAAGTGCGATGTTGAGCTAGCCATCCCGCAAGTCCGCGATCCAAAAAAGTGGCTAAGTATGGAATAAGGGATTTGTACATGCTCTATAAAATGTCATGTCCACACTTTATAAAAGTACATATTTAATATGTATTGCTCATTTCTAGGAGCCCGCCAACGCTGAAGTTCATCTATCATTTTATATATCGCAGAACTCAATAGAAGTACAATGTTGAACCAACCATCCTGCAAGTTCACTTGTCAATTTGTATAGCGTGGAATTTTGGGTGCTATTTGTAAGGCACAGAACCATGGAGGCCCATTTTTTAGCGTGCCAGCCCGAGAACCCCTGATCCAAAAATTCTACATGCTCTATAAAATCTCAGCCAGCCTGGAAGTCCACCTGTCAATTTGTATATCACGAAACTCTAGGTGTTATTTGTAGGACACGGAACAATAGAGACCTATTTTTTGAGCCCGCCAGCCCAAAAATCTGCGGTCCACAAAGTGGCCAAGTATGGAATGTGATATCCATACATGCTCTATAAAAGCTCATGTCCATACTTTATAAAGGTACATATTTAGTTTTCCTTGGTTTGTACACATACTTCTCTGGTCACCACACAGTTGGTGTTGCACATGAATTATGAAATATACACCATGAGTCTGGTTGAGCACTTTCATTTCCTTAGCCAATTTTATGCCCGCGGGTTTTCGGCTACGCGTTATCGAACTCTCATTCCCCATGTTTCGAGTGTACATCGTGCATCCAAAACTTGTGTAATCCATGTCTATGCTCGCGGGTTCCCAGATGACGGAGTGGTAGATTTCATGTCCATATATATCTCTACATCACGAGTCCAACTGACCGCCATTCATTTTCATAGTTCATGACTTTTATGGCCACTGGTTCCTTTGTGGGTGCCATCCAACTCTCATGCCTCGTGTGCATGGTATACATCTTCGCCTAAAACTTCAGTGATCTACAATTGGACCCAAACTCGAAGTTTTCGACTCATTTGATAATTTTGTTTAATTAACTTGTATAATATCAATATTTAATATTAATAATTTAGTACTTAAAAATAACGTTTTTAGATAATGTTAGATATATAACATATATGTTATATGTTATACATGTAGACAATCACAATCTTGAGCCCGCCAGTCCTGGAGTCCATCTGTCAATTTGTATATCGCGGAGCTCTGGGTGCTATTTGTAGGACACAGAATAATAGAGGCCCAATTTTGAGCCCGCCAGCCCAAGAATCCACAATAAAAAAAGTGGCTAAGTATGGAATGAGGGATCCATACATACTTTATAAAGGTACATATTTAGTTTTCTTTGGTTTGTACACATACTGGTATGGTCACCACCTAGTTGGTGTTGCACATGAATTATGAAATATACACCATGAGTCCGACCCAACGCTTTCGTTTCCAATCCTTCCATACTTTACAAAGGTACATATTTAGTTTCCGCTAGTTTGTACACATACTGGTCTAGTCACCACACAGTGGGTGTTGCACATGAATTATAAAAAATACACCACGAGTCCGACCGAGCGCTTTCATTTCCTTAGCCAATTTTATGGTCGCAGGTTCCCGGCTACGCGTTATCGAACTCTCATTCCCCATGTTCCGAGTGTACATATTGCATCCAAAACTTGAGTAATCCATGTCTATGCTTGCGGGTTCCCAGATAGTGGAGTGGCAGATTTCATGTCCATCTATATCTCTACATCACGAGTCCAACCAACCTCCATTTGTTTTCATTGTTTGCAAATTGTATGGTTGTGGCTTCCTTTGTGGGCGCCATCCATCTTTCATGCCCCATGTGTGCGGTATACATCTTGTGCTCAAAACTTTGGTAATCTACAATTGGACCCATACTCAAATCTCACGACTCATTTGATAATTTTGTTTAATTAAATTGTACAATATCAATATTTAATATTCATAATTTACTACTTGAAAATAATGTTTTTAGATAATGTTAGATATATAACATATATGTTATATTGTATACATGTAGACAATCGCAATCTTGAGCCCACCATTCCTGGAGTTCTTCTATCAAGTTGTATATCATGGAACTCTGGGTGCTATTTGTAGGACACGGAACAATAGAGGCCCAATTTTGAGCCTGCTAGCTCGAGAACACACAATCCATCTATATCTCTACATCACAAGTCCAACCGACAGCCATTCGTTTTCATAGTTCACGAATTTTATGGTCGTGGGTTCCTTTGTGGGTGCTATCTAGCTCTCATGCCCTGTGTGTGCAATATACATCTTATGTCGAAACTTCGGTCATCTACAATTGGACTTGGACTCGAGGGTCAAGGCTTGCAATATACAATTGGACGCACTAGTCCTAGAGTCTATCTATCAATTTGTATATTGCGTAACTCTGGGCGCTATTTGTAGGACACAGAACAATAGAGGCCCAATTTTGAGCCTTCCAGCCCAAGAACCCACGATCCAAAAAGTAGCTAAGTATGGAAGTCCATCTGTCAATTTGTATATGGCGGAACTCCGAGTGTTGTTTGGAGGACATGGACCAATAGAAGTGCAATGTTTAGAAAAATTCAAAAATTCTGACTCATGCAATTTGATCATTGGACACTCACCTGTCCTCATTATCTCCTGTAAACTTATTTTGAAGCCCTTCCAACTGCTTTTTAGACTTGGCCATTCCTTACTTGCTTTCTCTTCCCCATCTGTGTCACCTTCGCATTTGTCTATAATAAAAAATAATGTTTATATATATATGTGTGTGTGTGTGTGTGTGTGTGTTTTATTTCTAAATATTTAATGCTAATAGCTCATTATGCATGGACCATGTAAATTGTCAATGATGGGTGAAAGGCTCGAGAAGATCTGCCATTAATGCACATTAAACCAATGTTTGTGGAGGATTTTGTTATCCCTTTTGATTGTTAATCTCAAATACCATGGAATGTCATTCACACATTGTCGGCTTGTTTCGTTCACGAAACCTCCAATCCTTAAATGTTCTTTGTCGTAACTGCCACCTTCGCACTTCTAAGTACGCAATAATTAAGCTTTACTTCTAACAGCTCACCATACAACACGCATAGAGATTGTCATTAATGAGTGAAGAGCTCAAGGAGATTTTCCATTCGCACACATTGAACCAACATTTTTGGGGGGTTATATTATTCCCTTCATTTGTTTGCTTCAAGCAACGTCTAGAGAAAACATATGTTTTCATAAACTACTGACAGCAGCTCGACAACAATTCTGTAGAGATACAGTGAACATCTTCGGGCCTGAGGGCCATAACCACCACAGTAATAAAGCATTGCTCCAACGACCTGCCAAAGTAACAAATAAACCCAAAGTTCTTCAAACGGATGAGGTTCATCCTAAAATTGATAGTTCTCACAAGCTTCTGGTGCAAAAGAAGGGAAAAAGACTTGTAGGGCAAGCGGAGGAGACCAAAATTGAGAGTGAGAACATGGAGCTTGACACTAATATGGATATCGTATTCTGCAACCTTGATCAGCCGGGAGATGAGATTCACCATAGCTACCCAATGGACATAGTTGATACGGAAATTTTATATGAAGATCAATCCTTCGTATTTTAGAGTGTTGTTTTAAAAAGCGAATCTAAAAAATTAATTATTGAAAAGAGAGATGTAAAAAATAAGAAAAGAAAACATCGTTCAGAAGTTGACCTTACCAATATGCAGTTGTCCCAAATCTTTGGACTTCACAGAGTAATTGAAGATGCTCTTCATAATTCCATTGGAGTCATTGAGGCCTAGAATGCCAGACTAAAGGACCGAATGAAGGAATTAGAGGTATATTTGATTCCTATGCCATTGCTTAGTAGTCCTTTGGCAATAGCCATGCCTGCGACTCCCTGCATCCGTACAACAAAGCTAAAAGGCTCCTTCAACTTCCTCACATCGTGTAGAGGATATGTGGAGACAAATTTCAAGAAAATAATGGAACCAATTACTAAGGCCTAGGAAACATCACAAAATATGGTTTCCTTGCGAAGGAGGGAACATAATTTGCTCAAACTTCTACAGACGAATTTTAAAAATGAAGAAACTTTCAATTTTCACACAACCATCCCTTTTTCCTTTCATGTCAACAACATGGCAGAGACGAAAAGTAGACAACATGATCCCCCCTCCAAAAATTGGCTCACTCAATTAGAAGCATGCTGGAAAGAGAAGGCGAAGAACTTGTATCTCATCGTCCAATCATGTGAGCAAGCAATATCAAAGAAAGAAACATTATTCACAAAGCTCACCAAAATAGACTTAGCCGGAAGAACCAACAAGTTCCAAGACCCTAGCTTAATCGTCAACTCATTAGTGTTAACCAAGCAAGCTTTCAATAAATAAGTTGATAATTTTAAGGCATTGTCTTTAGAAAATTTTTACAGGATTCTTGAATATGGTGAAGATCACGTGGACAACTGGATAGTCCGCTATTCAGTACAAAATTGAGACATTCATCAGGCTCTATGCATTCCTTCTATTGATCTAAGTGAATTAGAAAATGAACCTTTTAGCATAAAAATCAGAAATGACATCAATGTCGCCCCTTGAGAAGCTCCATTGAAGAATTCGTCGAAATGAACTTAAAGCAGGTCACCGATGACAGCCAACAGGAAAAGGCATCAGCAAGAAAATAACAAAATACTTATATGTACCATCACTATAAGTCCTTTTTTTTATCAATCTGGTTATTCAAGCGGGTCGGAGACGAAAGCCAATAGGAAAATGCATCAACAAGAAAATAGAAAAAATACTTATATGTACCATTGTTGTAAGTCTATATTGATCCTTCTTTGTTTATCAATCCAATTATTCTACCTTTATTGAATAGAAATCTCTAGCCAAAGACTGATATCTTCCCATTTCTTCTTTTTAGGTATTACACTCTATTGTCTCCCACTTCTTCTTTCCATAGTCCTATCTCTTGTACATATTTCTCTTATGGTCCGCTGGAGCCCCAATTCCAGTCTATAGGACAAACGCATTTAAATTTCCATGAATATTTAACAAACTATTATTTTTTGATATATTCCAAATAAAACTATTTTTGTGTCTCCTTTTATATTTATATGCTCCTAGATTTTTATCTTCAGCTATGTTGGGGGTCAAGACATTCTGTTTATTTTATTTCAATTGTCTTTTTTTCCATATATTTTTCTGCTTATTCATTTTCAAAATTTAATTTGAAATAAATCACTCATTTAAATTTCATATATCATATTTCACACACACACACACACACACACACACACACACACACACACACAGATATATATATATATATATATATATATATATATATATATATTTCAATGAATATGTAACACACTTTTTATTCTTTGATATAAATGTCATAAAATAACATTTAATAGTTTTTTCTACTCACACATATACAGAGTATTTCATTTGTTGCATGCTTTCCACCTATCCTTCATACTGCTTGTCACATCTACATTGCAATTTCCATCTGCCACTGCTACTTTTTCCCCATCCATCTGCATTTATCCCCATTTCAACCCGACAAGAACTTCGCTACCATGCAACACATGTTAACGAAGTATTATTGATGGATAAGATAATTCATGGTTGATATTTGACATCTAAGTTAATATAAAATTTATAAAAAGAAACATTACTTTCAGTTATGTATGTTTAAAATGGGATTAATTATAATTATGGTTATTTAATTTTCATTTTATGATTTAAAATGTTTGCGTATCTTTTTTTTGTTATGTATGTTTAAAATGGGATTAATTATAATTATGGTTATTTAATTTTCATTTTATGATTTAAAATGTTTGCGTATCTTTTTTTTGTTATGTTTAAAATTGGTTTAAATATTCATAATATAAAAAAAAAAANCTACTTTTTCCCCATCCATCTGCATTTATCCCCATTTCAACCCGACAAGAACTTCGCTACCATGCAACACATGTTAACGAAGTATTATTGATGGATAAGATAATTCATGGTTGATATTTGACATCTAAGTTAATATAAAATTTATAAAAAGAAACATTACTTTCAGTTATGTATGTTTAAAATGGGATTAATTATAATTATGGTTATTTAATTTTCATTTTATGATTTAAAATGTTTGCGTATCTTTTTTTTGTTATGTATGTTTAAAATGGGATTAATTATAATTATGGTTATTTAATTTTCATTTTATGATTTAAAATGTTTGCGTATCTTTTTTTTGTTATGTTTAAAATTGGTTTAAATATTCATAATATAAAAAAAAAAAATTAATTAATTTTTTAAAAGCTAAGATATATTTAAATATTATTGTAAAACATTTCTCATCAAATACCTATTTTACATATATTTTATAAGAAAATTATCCAAAAAATTATCAACTCCAAAAAAAAATAATGTAAGTGCAAGTTCAGTTTCACCTATTAGATATTGAAAAACACTATGACTTATAGATAGTTCAATAACAAATGGTCAAACCAACTTATCCTCCAAAACACTAGTCATCCCACTTTTTAAGAATGGAAAAACATAGTCATCCCACTTTTTAAGAATGGAAAAACATCTTACATTAAAATATCATGATTAAAAAGACTCACAAACATCTTTATAAAAAGATTTTGATTCAAAGTTGTAAATATTTAAAATTAAATTTCTAATTATATCTTTATTTTTTTTACAATTAATCAATTTTAGTCAATTTTAACTATGCATTTATGTTTTCAATAAATTAATTAACTAACATATTTTTGAACAAATATATCTTATATTAAGATAATATATGTTATATTAAAATAATGAAATATAATATTTATTTTTTCTTTTGTTAATAATAAATCAAGGTATGGTCAAAATTTCAAATTCTATACATTAAAGAAGTAGATTAACTTCAATCAAGTATAGAGTACATTTTAGTAAATATAGTACATAAGGAAAGTGAGTTCCCTACTTGAAATTTTTTTTTTTTTAATTTATTTATTATAATTATACTTAAACTTTCACTAAATTAATGAGCATGCTTGTGAAAAAATCAATATGTTCCTATTTTTTTTAAATTTATTTATTATAATTATACTTAAACTTTCATTAAATTAATAAACATATTTATGAAAAAATTAATGTGTATTGTATTAAGATAATAAAATATTAGAATAACCTTGTGGATGATTCATTTGTACTTTCAAATCAAACATGTACAATAAATTTTCTTTTATATAATGAAGAGGTAAATTAACCATGAAGTATGTAAAGTGTTGTCCTAATATTCAAGTCATACCTAACCCTTTTCAATAATGAAACATTTTATATTATTTAACAATATATTCTTTTTTATTTTAGTTTTTTTTAGCCATGAAGTGTGCCTAACCCTTTTCAATAATGAAACATTTTATATTATTTAACAATATATTCTTTTTTATTTTAGTTTTTTAATGTTAGGATATTGAAATTCAAACTTCAAACGTTGATATTCTTTTCATATGACTTGAGACGGAAGCTCGACCACCATTATTTTTTCTATGTGACTTTAGAGTTATCCACTTAAATGTGGTTATTTGAACCTTTTGTTGTTCCATTTATTTTAGCATGTGTAATTCTATTTACTAGGTCATTCCTTTAGAGTTATCCACTTAAGTGTGGTTATTGTTTTTCAATTCACATTTTTTTTCAATTCTCTTAATTCATATTATAAACATATAAATTAATCATTTAATATAGAATAATCATTTAAGTTACAAATAGCTCATGCTTTATTTCCTGAAAAAAATATTTTTCTATTGTGAATATTTGATAAAATTAATTATATATTAAATTGTATATATTATAATAAAATAATGTTATTATTTTAAATATCTCAATTTTAATATTAATTTATTATACACCTAAAAGAAACTTAAAAACGGAAACTTAAAAACATCAACCAATTACAATTAATAAATCTAAACCATTATATAAATTCATAGCTTTACCAATATGTTAAAACTTTTCATACTAAAATTTGAAAAAAAAAAGGGGTTAAAATCCCGAAAAAAATAGTATTTAAATTAAACTAAAAAAAATAACCAAAATTAAATCATTACTTTCATACTAAAATTATAAAAATAAAAAATGAATTTTAAAACCCAAAAACCCGTATTTAAATTAAACTAAAAAAATAACCAAAATTAAATTATTACATTTATACTAAAATTACAAAAAATAAAAATGAATTTTAAAACCCAAAAAACTAACATTTAAAAGAAACTAAACTAAAAAAATTGAACCCAAATTAAAATAAATTTTAAAACCCAAAAAATTAACATTTAATTGAAACTAAAACTAAAAAATTAAACCCAAATTAAAAAATTATACCAAATAAGTATTGTGTTGCAACTTAGTCCTTGCCAAACAAAGTTGAATATATATAAGATGCATTATCTTTGAACCAATCTGTTCTTTCTGTTTTATCAATGTCATGTGAAAAGATTCTACATCTCCTATAGTATTTTTCCATACACTTATAAGGACGAACCATTGAATACAACACTAACACTAAAGAGATGCTTTCTTCTGAAATACATAATATTTTTCCATACACTTGTACATACCATTGACTCTACTTTAACACATGAATTCTAAGCATATGCAGACTCTCAATGGAAACCCTAACTTCTCCAGACTCTTCAATTTTTGATGGTTCAAATATGTTTGTTCCTATTCTTCTTATAATAGTTACATGTGAGTTTACCACTCAATGTGATTTCCTATAAAGCACATGACAGTTTACCACTCAATGTGCTTTCCTATAAAGCAGTTGTCAAGCAAGCATTCCCAAGCCGAATGTATTGCAACAACTAAGCTAAATGTATTGCAACAACTAAGCTAAGGTTTGATTGTTGCGAATACTTTTGTCTCAATAAAATTGATTTATCACAATTGGAATTTTCATAATAGAGACTGGAATGTTGGAGAAGGAAACCCTTTCACCGATCCCATTCCTCCCTTTAGTAAAAATCATATAATAAAAAGTAAGTTGATAAATTATCTCTTTGTTATGCTTAAAATTCATACAATTTTAATCCAATTTTATATTACTAAATGTTTTAGTATAGTAAGAGCCAACCCAACCAAAATCATATAATAAAAATTAACGCTTTAGAATAGCAAGAGCCAACCCAACCAAAATCATATAATAAAAAAGTAAGTTGATAAATTATCTCCTTGCTATGGTTAAAATTCATACAATTTTAATCCAATTTTATATGACTAAAAGTTTTAATCATATAATAAAAAGTAAAAAGTAAGTTGATAAACTATCTCCATACTATGCTTAAAATTCATACAATTTTAATCCAATTTTATATTACTAAAAGTTTTAGTATAACAAGAACCAATCCAACCGAACATTATTATTCGATACTATGCTTAAAATTCATACAATTTTAATCCAATTTTATATTACTAAAAGTTTTAGTATAACAAGAACCAATCCAACCGAACATTATTATTATAGTAAAGATATGAGCCAAACCATGGGCAAGATAAACATCGAACCATCAATAAATTCCAACAGTTAAAAATTTTAAAAGCAACGTGACATTTTTTCGTATTGAGATGAACCTGCAACATAATGTCTGATTTTTTTATTGTTAACAAGTGATTTTAGAGTATCAATAATTTAGGAAATCAGAAAAATCAATAAAACTTTTTGGCAAAACCTAATAACCAGAAACTCAAACCTGAAAACACTAAAAAAATTGGGAAACACTTGCAACCTGAAAAACTAAGAAAAACTAGCAACCTGAAAAACTCAAAAACCTTGGCAACGCGAACGGTCGATGCTCAGTTGATGTTGTCAACTTTGGACGTAGACTTTTCCAAATGAAACAAATCAAGACAATTGAAACAAATAATTTCTAACCTGCTGTCAAAAGGATTTGACTGCAGGAAACAATTAATTTGGGATCAAAGCAACAAAAGCTAGCAATGTGTTTTCATGTCTTGTCCATTGGATCAATAATGGAAAAAGAAAAATTGTAACAATTTTGCAATATGAGTAGCACCAGGATACAAGTTTTAGTGGATTGTCTAAGTTAGTTTAAAGAAATAGTATTTCTTTATGATTGTGTTTTGAATTGAAGTTCAAACTCCCTGAGAATGATGATACACAAGGCAAATGAACAGCAATCAAGGGAGAAATTTGCAGCTAGAAACTTTATAATTATTTTACTTTTTATATTCAAATGCATCAGGAAAAGCACGCTAATTTCTCTTTTTTTGGTTGGAATGCACAGGATCTAAATTCTGAGATGCCATTCCAGGGATTCTCATGTAGAGCCCATACAAAAACGCGCTGAAAATTGAACCCGGACTAACTGGTAGGTTCCAACTGGTATACTAATGGACGATGACACAAGAAGACTTAGTCCTAGCGAGCACAGAGGACTTCTAAATACATACATAGTGGAAGGGTAAAGAACCAAGGTGAAACTTGACTCTAAAAGATTCTTTTTGTCAAAGAAAAAGGGTTGAAGGTGAAACTTGACTCTAAAAGATTCTCTTTTGTCAAAGAAATACGTCTATGTCAACCCTTGCATATAAAGTTGAGAATTCACTTTCAAGAATATCTAGCTTTAAAAAAAACAATGAATATAGATGAGTGGGTCAGGTTAAAAAAAATAAAGACCTCGTAGTGCCAGTTTTCTCACCGTCTCCACTCCAATTCCACTCACTCCCCCTGCACTCAATCACAATCAATCAAAACTACTTACTTTGCATGGACTATCTCTCTAGAGCACTTTGGAATCGGACGAAATCTAATACATGTAATAAAGAGCACGAGCATTGTAAGTTCTGAAATCGGTGAAAGGTATGGATTTTTCACCAGAGTCTTGGTAATTTATTATTCTGATTGTGCATAGATAAGAAAGGTGCTTATAGCACTTTGGAATCGGAAGAAATCCCAATACATGTAATAAAGAGCATTGTAAGTTTTGAAATTAGTGAAAGGTATGGACTTCGCTCTGGGTAATTTCTTATTCTGACTGCGCATCTATAAGCAAGGTGCTTTGCAGCCTGGTTGAAGTGGTATTGTTTTAAATAGAATTAATGGGCTAAGGCCCCTAAATGACCGCTCAGTGATGAAGGAAGTACGAGTGCAAAGACAGCCAAGAGGTTTGCCTAGAAGCAGCCAACCTTGAAAGAGTGCGTAATAGCTCACTGATCGAGCGCTCTTGCGCCGAAGATGAA
>ML786474.1:106703-120441 GCA_009831015.1 Picea engelmannii | reverse complement strand
TTACTCTATTTCGGAGGATGCAGAATTTGAGGCAGAAATTGATGATAGTGAAAGAATACACTAAAGAGTTCTATAGGATAAACATCAGAGCAGGTCATTGAGAAAGTGATGATGAAAAGGTTGCCAGGTATATGAATGGTCTGTGATATGACTTTCATAATGAGATGAGCATGATGACCATCCGAACGGTGGAAGATGCTTATCAGATGGCTCTGAAAGATGAAGAGAAACTGAGCCGAAAGCAAGGTCAAAGAGGCCGAGGCAGAAGCCAAGACAGAGGCAAAATAGTTGCCCAGGACAGGACTCATAAACCTAAAGAGGAATGGAAGAAACCTCAAACTCAAACTGAGAGAGGTGGAAGCTAGCAGAGAGGACAGTATGTGGATAGAAATACTTTTCCTCGAACCACAGGAAGAGGAAGAGGCAAATGTGGAGAAATAAAATGCTTTACCTATGGAAAGAATGGACACAAATCCTATGAATGTCCAGATAAGATGAAAGAAGGAGGTGAAACTCACATTGTCTTAGCTCAAAGATGAAATGTTTAGGCAGAAGATGTTGAAGGTGGAAGGTCATTGATGATGAGAAAAGTTCTCTTAACGCCAGAGAAGGAGGTGGAGAACCCAATCCAAAGGAATAGACTTTTTTGGACTGCTTGCAAGACCAAACATAGGGTATGCAAGGTCATCATGGATAGTGGTAGCATAGACAATCTCGTTTCTACAGAGATGGTAGAAAAGCTGGAGCTGGAGACTATTGAAAATCCAAGCCCATACAGAGTTTCGTGGCTACAAAAAGGACATCAGGTAAATGTCACTAAACAATGTTTAGTTGAATTTAAAATAGGAGGGTATAAGGATGAAATACTATGTGATGTCATTCCCATGGATGTTTTTCATCTATTGCTGGGTAGACCATGGCAATATGACAGGAATGTGATTCATGATGGGAGAAATAACACATACACCCTGGAAAAAAATGGAAGAACTCACATGTTGTTGTCGATTAAGGATAAAGAAGTAAAACCAGAGGTGAGCAACAATGTACTTCTCATGAGTGGGAAGGAACTTCTTAAGGAGGATAAGAAGAAGGAAGATACACAATTCATTGTGGTAAGGAAGCCTAGAATTGTTTTAACCATCACAAGAGTGGATGATTTACCAGAGGAAAATCAACAGCTACTGGAAGATTTTGTTGATATAGTAGTGGACAAACTACCTTTTTCATTGCCACCTATCAGGAGTATAAGTCATCACATCGATCTTACACCTGGAGCTAGTTTACCAAACAAAGCAGTGTACAGATTGACACTGTAGGAGAATGAAGAGGTCAAAAGACAAGTCTAGGATTTAATGGACAAAGGGTTGGTTAGAGAGAGCTTGAGTCCATGCATTGTTCCAATAGTTCTCAACCCAAAGAAATATGGAGGCTGGAGAATGTGTACAGACTCGAGGGAAATTAACAAGATTACCATCAGATATAGATTTCCATTGCCGAGGATGGATGATTTGATGGATTGCTTGAGTGGAGAAAAATTATTTTCAAAGATTGATTTGAAAAGTGGATATCATCATATTCGTATGAGAGAAGGTGATGAATGGAAGACAACATTCAAGATGAATGAAGGGCTGTATGAATGGCTTGTTATGCCATTTGGCTTAACAAATGCACCTAGTACTTTCATAAGGCTGATGAATGAATTCCTGAGGGATTTCATAAGAAAATTCGTCATTGTATATCTTGACGATATATTGATTTTCAGCGAGACTTAAGCAGAGCACTTGAAGCATTTGGCTACAGTGATGAAAAGATTACAGCACGAGAAGTTGTTGATAAATATGAGGAAATCATCGTTCATGAAGATAGAGCTCATTTATTTGGGGTTCGTTATCTCTGCAAATAAGCTGAAAATGGATCCAGATAAAGTGGAGGTGATTAAGAATTGGCCATCGCCAAGAAGTATATTTGAAGTTATAAGCTTTCATGGATTGGCTAGTTTCTATAGGAAATTTATTAGAAATTTTAGTGGAATTAGCGCACCGACGATGGATAAGGTGAGAAAAAGACATAAATCTCTCCATTGGATAGAAGAAGCAGAGAAAAGTTTCAATTTTTTGAAAAAGAAGATTACTGAACAACCAATTCTGGTGTTGCCAGATTTCAATAAGACATTTCAGATCAAATGTGACGCTAGTGGATTTGCAATTGGAGTGGTTTTCAGTCGAGATGATAGACCAGTCGCATACTTTAGTGAGAAACTAAATGAGGCGAAGGTTAAGTACTCCACATATGACAAAGAATTTTATGTGGTCATACAAGCACTGAAGAAGTGGAGGCACTATTTGGTTCGTAAAGAGTTCGTTTTGTACAGTGATAATCATGCTTTACAATTTGTGACTCAACAGGAAAAGTTGAACCAAAAGCATGCAAAATGGGTTGAATACATGCAGAATTTCACTTTTGTAATTAAACATATTTTTGGAACTACTAACAAAGTTGTTGATGCTTTGAGCAAGAAATGTGTGTTGATGCAGAAATTTAGAGTCAAAACTTTAGGTTTTGATAACCTCAGGGACATGTACAGAGATGATCCAGATTTCAAAGAGGCGTATGAAGCATATGAGAATCCAATTCTTAGGGACAGAAGCTAGTGGACCGAGTATATGATCCAGAACAGATTATTATTCAGGGGCAATCAATTATGTATTCCAAAATTCTCCATGAGGGAGAATTTACTAAAATAAAAACACAATGGAGGATTGGTCGGACATTTCGGTCATGACAAAACGTTCTCGAAGTTAAATGGCTCATATTTTTGGTCAGGGATGAGGCCAGATGTCAAAATATTCATGGATAGATGTAGAATTTGTTAGCATACAAAAGGAAAAAAGAAGAACACAGGGTTGTATCAGCCATTATCCATACCTAAGAGGTTGTGGGATGCAGTGAGCATGGATTTTGTATTGGGGCTTCCAAGGTCACAAAGAGGATTTGATTCAATCTTTGTGGTGGTAGACAGATTTTTGAAAAATGGCACATTTCATACCATGCCAGAAAACCAGCGATGCAACTCATATTGCGAACCTGTTTTTCAAAGAGGTCGTTAGACTTCACGACTTACCAAGGAGTATAGTTTCAGATCGAGACACCAAGTTTGTGGGACATTTTTGGAGGACTTTATGGAAGAAGCTGGGGACAAGTTTGTCTTTTAGCTTAGCTTATCATCCTCAGACGGATGGGCAAACAAAAGTTGTGAACAGAAGCTTGGGAAATTTGCTAAGGAGCCTAGTGACTGAACACCACAATCAGTGGCATCACATTCTGCCACAGGCGGAATTTGCTTACAATGATTCACATAACAGAAGCACAGGGTAGAGTCGATTTCAGATTGTTTATGGAATGCAACCAAGGGGAGTTTCTGAATTGAAAGATTCAGAGCAGAATGAAACTAGAAGTGTTAGTGCAGAGGATTTTTCATAAGCAATGAAAGAACTTCATAGCCAAGTGAAGGAGCGATTGCAGAACTTGAGCCAAGAGTACAAGCGCAGAGAAAATCAACACATGAGAGAACTTCAATTTGAAGTTGGTGATCTGATTCTTGCACACCTAATAAAGGAAAGGTTCCAAAGGGGAACATATAAAAAACTGAAAATGAAGAAGATTGGACCATGCAAGGTCTTGAAGAAATTTGGGGCAAATGCATATGTGATTGAATTACCCGATGGGATCAGAATTTCATCAATATCCAACATCTCAGATTTGTACCCTTATAGATCTGAAGCAGACAGTGAACAGACAGAGGTTCAGTGGACTAAACAAATGCCTGTAGCTGAAAAGACATAGATGGAAAGTATATTTGACAAGAAAATCAGTAAGAGGACTAGGAGAAAAGAGTATTTTGAATACTTGGTCAAGTGGAAGGGACATCCAGTAGAAGATGTCAGCTGGGAGAATGAAGCAGAAATTCAAAAACATGGGTAGACCATGCAATACCTCATGAACAGGAGTCCATGAAAATTTTCAAGTGAGGGAGTATGATGCAGGAGCATCGTCAAAAGCAAGCAAGTGTGGAGGCAAAAGATAGATGGAACACTCGCACCACATTTTTGGCACATGTTGAAAATGTTTGAATTGTTTTGAAAGTTTGGATGCATAGACATTAATGTAATAGTTAAGAGAGTGCATACTTCCATATTGTAAAACAAATCTTGAGTGATTTGCTCTCATCTGTAAGGTGTAGAGGCATTTATAGGCAGTTAATGTAAGTAGGTAGATTTAATTCTAGATTAGACAATTTTAGGAGCTAGAGAGAAAATAACTATAGACACCCTCATCTTGTATCATTTGTAACAGGATCAATTGTATCAATAGAACATAGAAGAGACGAATCCATGTAAAAAAGTTCTGAGGTTAATATACAAATCTTTGATTTAGACTCATGGTGTTCTTATGCTTTATGTATGTACATGTTGAATGCTATGTTTATGGTTGTTTTAATCTTTCCATTGTACATTTTCTTTTATGCTATGTATGTATGATTTCATGTTAAGTGTTTGAAGTCTAAGAGAGTGAGAGAGTAAGGAAATGAGTTTCAATTGTTTCTCTTCTTGAGTCAGAGTTCTTGCAAGGAGTGCAATGAATCATCCCCAAGGAGTGCATTGACAGGTTCAGAGTTAATCTCTGAAGGCTTAGGAGGGATACCCTTGTTCTCATTTTCCACAGGGGTGCAAGATAGGAACAGAAGTCGTGCAAGGTGTGCGCAGTTTGGTTGAGACCTTAGAACCTATAGACTAAGGCTGAGAGATTGGAGGATTGTTGTTGTAGAGTTGCAGAGAGTCAAGGGATTTAAATATTCAAACATATTCGAAGAGGTGCCGCAAGGAGTGCGTGAAAAAAAATCTCTTAGAAGATTTGAGTTTGGAAAAGGAAGCTCAGGAGGATTCGCGCCTTCAAGGTGTTCAAGAGGAGGCAGGGAACTTTGGTCAGCATGCAGAGGACAGGTTCAAGAGGAGGATTGCAGGGTCAAATTAGAACTAAAGGTCTTTGAAGAAGAAGTTTGGACGGTCGGAATTCTCCGAGGAGAATTCCTGAAATAGCGAGAACTGTAGGATCTACAGAAGATGCAAGGCAAATAAAGGTCGTTGATCTTGAATTATTGGGATGTCAAATCATTTCGGCAGTTCGGGGTTCGAAAGTTTGAACTGTAAGCCAAAATTCTTGGTTGATCAAACCCCTGAAGCACGAAAAGGAGGTTTTCGTGTGTGGAAGTAAGAGGAAGCAAGTATAAGTGTTTCAGAGTTCAGGAAAGTGGGGATCATAGTGACATAAGGTTGGGTTGAGAGTTTCAAACTCCCGATACCCAGAAACCCGAAACAAGGAGAAGGTGACATGTGGAAGGACAAGAGACTTCCTGTCGAGGATCGCGAAAGTAGAGGAGAAGAGATACCATTTTGGTATTTCAAGACTTTGGAGACTGGAAGATGAAGGCAAAAGAGCATTCGATCCTTAGCATATCGAACTCCCGATACACGAAGGTCCGAAAGGATTTCAGTAGACATCATTTCGGCATTTCAAGGTTCGGACGGTCCAAAGCCTGGAAGACGTAGTGAAAGCGCATTTCGATGATTGAAACCCCGAACTGCGAAAGAGAAAGGGAAGGTTGGGACATGTGCATTTCAGTAAATCAGAAGTTGGAAGTTTGGGACTCCAAGGGTCGAGAGTAGAGTTGCATGTCGTCGCAACTCCTGAATTCACGAAAGTTGAAATTGACATCAGGAAAGGCCAAGTGTTAGTATTTCTAGTTTCGGAGGTCGAAGAGGTAAGGCATTCAACCATGGGATTCTTGAAATAATGAAATCCGGTATCCCGAAATAAAAGAGGAGTTACCTCAAGGTTTGTTGTGGGTGTTGATTTCCCGAAAGGGAAACAAAAGAGCCAATCGAGCTCTCAGGGGCCGAAAAGGAAAGATCCTGTGTGGATTCCGACCTGTGGGTCTGGGGGTCTGCATCATCTATGCACATTCACCAATGCTAAGGGACTTGGAAATGTATTTAGCTTGGATGTTATTGGTGCAAAAAATGGTGAAATCTGCATTACCCTCTTCAACATCCAAATGACGAATTGCCATCCTTCCATAGACATTGGCAAAATTTACATCATCTCAAAAGGGTACATCAAGCTTGCAAGAAAAGAATTCAATCATTTAAAAAATGATTGTCAAATAACTCTAAATATTACCTCAACCATTGCAGTATGTTTATAGGATGATCATTCAATATCAAACCACAAATTTATGTTCACTCCTATTAATTTGGTACCAACTTTGGTCAACAACTCTAGATTTGATATTATTGGAATTGTTATCTCTATTATCCCTTTAACAACCATCATGAGAAAGAATGGAATAGAGACACATAAGAGAACCCTACAACTAAAAGACATGTCAGGGTATAGTATAAAGGTCACATTATGGGTAGTCTTTTGCAACAAACATAATCTACACCAATATTCTATCTCAAATACCTTTCCAATAATGGCTCTAAAACTAGTAAAAGTAACTGACTTTGGTTTCACATCCCAACTTTCCATCAATCCTATTCTCAAAGAAGCCCAATATTTGAGAGCCTAGTTTGAGAACCCTTTAACAGATATAACTTTTCACTCCTTATCTACACTTGGAGCTTCAAGAGGGCACCCTTCTATTAAAAAACACTTGGTTGACATAGAAAATGAGGGAATTGGTAAAGGTCCAAACCCCACATTCATTTTGGTTTAGGAAACTATTGTTTCTTTAAATACAGACAATTGTTGGTATGTTGCATGTCCACTTACATTCAAAGATCAAAAGTGGAAAAAAAAAAATCACACCTATTGAAGATGGTGTCTCGAACTGTCAAAGGTGCAATCAACATGTTTTTGAATGTGAGTACTACATGTACATTTTCCAGTTCAACATTGAATACCAAACAAGAAAGATCAATGTTACAACATTTCAAGAAGTTGTTGAACAACTTATAGGTGTTTCTGCAGAGAAGCTATTTGAATTTGAATATGAGGGAAATACCAAAAACATCACTGACATATTTGGAAAGTTATTCTTTCATAGCTACTTGTTCAAACTTGTAGTGCATGAAGAAACATTTTCCAATCAAAAACAAATCAAACGCATCATGATTGCATGTGATAAAATTGATCGCATATAAAAGCCAAAAGAGGACATCCCGGTCCCTTAATTGTTGGATAAATAGTGCTTCCGAAGTATTATGGTTGTTTTTTTCAAACACGAACTTGTCATTTCCCTGCTTTTCTGCATATACATATTATATATAAAAAAATTGTTTTGGATTTTTTTTATATTCGTTATAAGAATTGTATGGAAGAAATCCAACCTATGCATTCACTTAAAACATATTAAAACAAAAATTATTGTTTGTATAACTATTTTAAGAATATGCTTACAAAAACATGCTATCAAACATACAAAATGTGATATCAAGCACTTTGAATTCTAACTACGTTTTTTTATTTTTTTCTCTTATAGGCAATTTCATCTAGCATAAGAATTGCCCCAATGTTGCCAACTATAACAACAAACACAATTGGTGAAGGTCTCTCAAGATCATTAGAAAGACATGTTCTCTTTCAACAATGCATGCCATCAAATACTTTGCACATAACATCTTCACAAATTCAAGTTCCCAACAAGACTCTATACAATCGCCAACGCCATACACTTCATGCTACATAAATAAACAAAAAAAATATAAAATAGATGGAACAACTACACTATTAATACATAAACCACTAGCCCAGTCACCACTCCTCTATCTACATCTAAGATGCAACAAAATGAACAACGTCAAATTAAATACGCTGGAAAAAAAAAATTTGAATAGACTTAGAGAGACTTCACTTATAAACCAAAACCAACCTTGTGTGGAATTGCCAACACATGTTCTACAACCTCAACCCCATACATATGCTTCCCACTCTTTCTGAAAATGTATTGATTCCTTCTCTAACATACATACATGCACTACATGTATGGAATCATATCCTGGCATTCCTACTCGCCCATCTCCGAATGGACACATTTGTACTCGTTGTCATAGAGAAAATAATGTGCATCATCTCTCCAAATGGAATAATATGGACCCTCGTGACCAACCCACAGTTCTGTCAATACTTACATAGGTTGAGGAAATGTTAATTGCTTGAGTTATCCCCATCTTGCAAGTTAGGCATGCTCGAGGTGGACAATACAAATATAGTGGCCACGCAATTAGTTTCCTGCAACAAATCCTCCACATAGTGACTTTCTTGCCCCATCACCTTTCATAACTTGATATCTTAGTTGTCAAGAGACATGGAGGAAAGGGGAAATGATATGATTTTTATGTGACAAAATATCATGTCATAAATGCATTGTTTTACAAGATAAAAACATGACAAATATTACAATGATGTACAAATTGACCAAAACGCGCTTGCCTCACTTCCCACTACACGGACCAATGTCTCCGCTCGAATCCATTCTGTCTCTATAGAAACTTTAACTTTCCCCACTGAAGAACCAAATATCTCTTTAGAACACCATGATATTTGCCAAGATGAACAACCAATGTCTTCCTTTTCCTTTAGATTTCCTAATACACAATGAGAACTAGAAAAAATAAGAGCATTTGTTAACACTATAGATAAATTTTCACCAAATACAATTGAATGGACAACAATTGGCCTATCATAATCAATGAGTACAACATAGAGGGTCTATTCGACATGATCTTTCCTTCTCTTTTCCCCACTGGAGAATCCCTTCCTCACCAACCACGCATGAGAAACATACCACTTGATACTTATGCATTACACTTAATGAGGTACCATGACAATAGGTTTGGTAGTCATCCTTGTTTCAGATACTACATCTACAATTTGATTATGCACCATCGAAGTCAATCAACAACTACATTTTTTTTCAAACAAAGCCAAAATCATAACACACCCACCACAATTCAAGAATTATGTGCGCATCTCAAAGAACTCCCTACAGAAAAACTCCTATAACAAGTAATGTGCTTCAGAGCACATCTACATGGCACTAGAGCATTTTGGACCATGCCAAGGACCAAGCTAACAAACATGATCACACAACTTCAATGCCCAACCTTGTTTTTCACTCTCGGTGCAGCAGACAAAAAGTGGCCAGACTTGCACGCAGTTATGCAAAAGGATAAAACTCTTGACCCAATGCTTCACCAACGTTGGCATACAAACAATGTTATTGATCACCCCCACACTATAGCTTCTTACATGCACAAAAGGTTTTCAATATTCCATGAGGAGATACTACAAAAAAAAATACACGCAATTGACTATTGGTATAGGTACACAATATATACTACTTGCAATCACCTCTACCAAACCTATACATTTATATGCTATTTACTAGTCATTTCATATCCCTTTTGCAAGTATGAATGGAAACATTATGGATCTACACATATACATGTCTTTTTGTGGCTTGTTGATGCTCCAAACATGGAAATATTACATTGGGAAGACCCAGATCAAATCTATGTTGCAAAGAGTTTCTTTGATAACTATGTTACAACTTGGAATCCTAGAGAACACCATGACACACACATGGCTATGCATCAATCCATTGAAGATGACCCTTTCTTACTAGATACAAAGGAGATATTTGCAACCAACCCACTTGAGGACTATGAACAAATCTTAAATCGAGTTCAAAGACATACAAAGTGCAATGATAAAACATGTCTCTGTAGAAAAGGAACTACACTCGAATGCAAGTATAAATTCCCTTGGAAGGTACAAATGGAGTCATCACTCTACATTGATGAAATGGGTCAAAAGATATATCGGTCGGTACACAATGATGAGCACCTCAATATCCATAATTCTAACATACTCCAAGCATGGAGAGAAAATGTAGATTGCCAACTAGTCCTCTCTCGCTATGTAGTTCTAAAATACATTGTGAAATATGCTTCCAAAGTAGAGGGGAGATCAGAGACCTACCACCATATGTTGACCAAAATTGCATCTATGTCAAATATAGATGAACCTGCCTCAACTGCTTATTGTTGCTTGCACTCAGAAGCAATTGTAGACTGTTACATAAGTGGCCAAGAATCTTTCCATATGCTCCAAAAGGTTCCCCTTGTCACATGAAGTCGCACCTTCACCAAACTCAATGTTGGTCGAAAAATATTTCATTGAATCTCCTATGATTTTCGTAACTTCTTATCTGGATCCACTTTCATTGATACATATTTAATACATCTTGTTTTTCTCGACCCAGTATGTTTGTTTGACCTTGCAAAACATTGGACATATAACCAAGCATGGAAAAATGAAAAGTGGAAAAAAAGAAACATCCCTGCAATTGTCCATGTATGGCCACTTTTCACTACCATTCCAAACAAAGATTTCGATAACTTTGTTGAGTTCTGCTGGAGTGAGTTTCTTTTATACAAACCCTTTCGTTCTTTCTCTGAAGATACAGGCCTTTCAAATGAAAATATTGTGTTTACTTGGGAGACCGTAAGACATCACTACCATGTCTGGCATGTTGACCGCATCCCAATGTCCACTCCTAATAAACAAATATCTGAAGATGATCATAGCCATACTAACATACAACCAAACAAGGAGATGAATGAATGGCAGTCTTTATCAAGATTGGTCCCTACCCACAATATTAACTTTAGTTCTCTTGATATGTTGGAACTTCGAGAGACTGACACTTCCCACCCATGGGATCAACTCAAAATATCACAAGATACATTAGACACTTCACCAAGATTCATCAACTATCATCGAAGGAATACAACAGTACTACAAGAAATGAATCCGCTACGTCCTTCAAGAAGTACATTTTCTACAAATCAACACACTGCATTCAACATCATCATGCATCACTTACAAGCAAAAGAACAAAAAGAACCATTGAAGATGATCATCCAAGGAACTGCAGGAATAGGAAAATCCTACCTTATACACTGCATCAAAGAAACACTATCTTCTCAAGCACCCTATGGACATAGCCCACTATTGCTTCTTGCCCCTACTGGAGTTGCAACATTTAACATACATGTGACCACTATACATGCATGACTTAGGATTCCTATCAAGGACATGAGTCCTTTACATGGTCAATCCCTTGCAGTGTTCCAAGAAGAGATGAAACATATTCACTACATTCTAATTGATGAGATGAGCTTCATATGATCTATACTTTTTGTGCAAATTGAAAGTCGCTTGCATGAGGCATTTCCAGAAAAAAAAATCACTGCTCATTCGGTTTCTGTTCAATAATTCTTGTGGGTGACTTGGGTCAATTACCGCCAGTAATGGATAAACCTCTTTATGTAGGAGAAACTCCAGGCAAGAGCTTATGGACAACCTTTACCACTGTAGTCATGTTGGAAACAATATTTCGTCTATAAGACATCTCTGTCACCTAGTTTTTCTTCCGCCAGTTGTTATCCAACCTTCATAATGCTACACCAACCATTGATGATTCAAACCTCCTTCAATACAGGACTCACAGATTCTTATCCATTGAAGAACGTCTATTGTTTGATTCTTCAGTCCACCTATTTGCAACAAACATTCTTGTTGACAACCATAACAAGTTCATGCTTCAATCCTTGAATAAACTGGCAATCGCACACAGTGTTGCATAACTACTCGGTGCTTCAAATGCACACCATCATGATGATGATCAATTGGAAAAACATATATTGCTATGTATAGGCCAACGAGTTATGTTATCCTGCAACTTATGGGTCCAAACAGGATTAGTCAATGGTGCTCTCGGAGTAGTCATGCAAATTGTATATGCACCAGGAACTAACCCTCCACATTTGCGAACATATGTTGTTGTGGAATTTGATAAATGCATTGGCCCTCCATGGGACCAAACCCAACCAAAGCATGTACCAATTCCACCCATACAAAGGAATAACAAGAAACAAATCCCTCTTAAGATGGTCTGGGCATTGACTATCCATAAATCTCAAGGCATGACCTTGACAAGGTCTACCATTGACATTGGACACATTGAATGTCAAGGCTTGACCTTCACGACAATGTCATGCACTACTACTATAGAATGAATTTGAATAGCACCAACCTTCTCCTTCGAACGCTATTAGAAAAATGAATGATGTTGCTTATGTCTCACTATGAAAACAAGAAGAGACATGCTTATCTTTTTTGTTGCATACCTTCTAGATTCTTCTATGTTGTAATCATATTTCTATACATGAACTATTTGACTTGGTCCATATTTCTATACATGATATGAAAGAGTTTCAAACATTTACTACCAAATACCTATAAATCATACTTTGACCTAAACACCTTGCAACAAATCACTTTTCTACTCATGCTTAATATACCATTACAATGCTAATATATATATATATATATTATTTTCGTCCGTACATTTTCCATGTTCGGAGTATGCTAGTTTAATTTATTTTATAAACCAAGAAAACAAATTAAACATAATTCAGTTTTCAAAGTTTTAATGAATATAGTTATTTTTTTTATAAATAGTTTTCAATAATAAAAAATAACCATATTTTAATATCCGAAACCATTAATAACATGTATTTCAGCCATAAATTTCATTCTCATTGGTTTCCATCAGGTTAAAACTGGTTTTCATCCTGTTACATTTTTTACCTTAAGAACCATATTTCATTAACCTATATTTTAATGTCCAAAATATTAAACGACATTCATTTAAGCATCAATTTTCATTTCTGATAGGGTTCTGACATTAACAACCACCTGGAGAGACTTTATAGACACTGAGCTACTGCACATTGAAATTGGAATGTACTACTGCCAAGAAAAATCTACTTTCCACGTACATAATCATAACGTTTTGGGTAATATTAATGGCCACCATTGAAATCGACTGGTGAAAACAATAATCACAGGGTTTCAGAGATGACTGCAACTTGCTTTAAGAAAGTCTATAAACTAGCCTACCTATCTGTGCACCTCTGTTGCAGAGATCGGACAGAGAGTAGTACTGGTAGAAAAATAGAGAGTAGTTTCGTTGTTTCCATAGTTGCGTCAGAGGCAAAGGCCTGTCGGGAATTTCAGGAATCTCATGTCCCCTTCTAACATCTTCAAAGCTTCTACTATCGTCGGTCTGAAAGCCACCATAACATGGGCGCACAGAATACCCACTGTAACGAATTTCACCATGGTTCTCTCCGCTCCGCTGTGATGGGTTCTTTCATCTACCGCTTCCATAGTTTTGCCCGCTTTCAGAAGGGTTCATGCCCAATCCGTAATGAGGTAATCGGAAGAACATTCCAGCGAGGTGTCAAGAGGCTTTCTGGCGCTCATGATCTCCAACAACAGAGCTCCGAAACTATACACATCGCTCTTTTCTGTAAGTTGGCCGTAGAGAGCGTATTCGGGGGCCAAGTAGCCGTGCGTCCCTGCTACCCTCGTGGTCAGATAGGATCCTCCGTCTTTACTCATAATCCTCGCCAGGCCGAAGTCCGACACACGGGCTTTCAGCTCGTCGTCCAGCAGAATGTTAATGGGTTTGATATCTCTGTGATAAATAGCGGGCTGGACACCGTGGTGAAGATAAGCCAAGCCCTTGGCAATACCCAGGATGATG
Organism: Picea engelmannii; assembly: GCA_009831015.1. Classification (NCBI taxonomy): domain Eukaryota; kingdom Viridiplantae; phylum Streptophyta; class Pinopsida; order Pinales; family Pinaceae; genus Picea; species Picea engelmannii. Next base: position 106,763 of record ML786474.1, on the reverse strand, counting down.
TTCTTCCGCTGCTCCCAGCTCAAGGGCGCCCGGCAAATGTCGTCGCTGGCAACACAACAT
>ML786474.1:82183-106629 GCA_009831015.1 Picea engelmannii | reverse complement strand
TGAAATTTTGGGTCGCCGCGTTGATCTCCTGGATGCTGAACCACACTGCGTTCGTGTTGGGCCTGACGGTTGTACTTAAAAGGTCTCTGTGCACAGCGCCACGGCTCCTCCTCACAAACGCCGAAATGGAAACAACGATAACCGCAGCTGCCGAACAAGTGGAGACCAAAACGAGACGGCTGCGGTTTTTTTGCGTTTGGGGCAAAACAACGCGTATGCACAGAAAGCGGTCTTCGCGCTCTTGGGTCCGAATTCGTTCACCACTCCGGGGCCCGGCGGCATACAGGACAGCGAGGTAGAAGCAATATAGACTGGTTTTCTCCGTGGCATTTTTATTCATCCCCACCAATCTGGTGATAACTTGCTGAGCGCCATCGCTGCATAAATTGCAAGCAGCTAAATTTGAGAGATCCCCTTTGCAGGACGAATCGATTGCAGTTGTGCCCAGCAAATCAATCCAGTCTAGTTTCGTTTGGATTTCATGACTGCAAATAAAATTCATGAACATAGATAAAAATAGAGAAGTAAAAAACATTACACACACCTTAAAGATGAATAGAAATGAGGGGGGCAATGATATCTTTAAATGAGGGGGTAATGATATCTTTATTACTCTGTAAAACCTATGGAGAAATGGTAACAAATTCCATCGGATCACCTCAAGGGATTCAACATTTAAACAAAAACACTCAAGGGATTCAACATTTAAACAAAAACACTCAAGTGTTTTGAGGGACATGAAAGGCCAAATTCTTGAGAAACTAACCACAAAAGTAACTGCATGGATATGTGTTGTCACAACCTAACAATCTCCATCTTGACAATGATTTTCTTATACCTTTCGCAACGAATCAAACATCACATTCCTACAAGATAAGAGAAGCCAAACACCACCACAACTTTTCTAACAATACTAATTGCATGAACATGTCTGCTCAATTTGCTTTAGTATGGACCACTCCACCAACACTCAATCAACATAACCTGATCTAGGTGGATATTGATGGCCACCCACCTTTTCCAGCTGGCTCAAAACAGTTTTATAGCAATTTTGACAATTTACTATATTTAACAGTTTTAACTTTCGGGGCCATTTTGAGGGCCTAAACGAAGGTTTTTCGAGATCGAGCCTCTCAATGATATTGAAAGGCATGATTGAGCCTCCAAAATGAATCTCTCTGATGACAGCTTTCCAACGGGCTATCACATGCCTAAAACTGAGATCATATGCAAAAGTTACGACCCTGGGAAGTTGATGTACTAGCTTACCCAAACGGGGCCCACATGACTTTTGGCGTTTCATCTCCTAGGGTTAGTTTTTTGGAGGTCTAGGGTTTTGGATATTCATGTTTATTGTAAGAATGCCTTCAAGATCTCATTGCAATAATCTTCTTGCAAATGCGAGTAGCTGTCACATCTCTTCTCAGAGATAAGCTACCACCATTCTAACAAGTCTTTCACTTTGTATTTTTACAATCTCTTTACATTTCTTTCATGAATAAAAATCGTGTATTATTGTAGATATGTGTTTATGGTTGCATCTCTGATATATTTATGTTATATTATTGAATATCTACGATATCTGTGCATTTCTTTATTATATCTCCGCTCTCATTTTGTGCCGAAAATAATCTAGATCATACCCACAAACTAAATTGTTGCAACCAATGTAGGTGATACTCATGCTTCTTAGATACCGAAGCACCCATTTCCATGCTCTTTTCTGGTTTTTCCATGTGTCCACTAACAACACCAATTGCATGTGAAATATTTGAACATACCCATCACAAACATCAACGTTCCTACTGCATATGATACATGAGACACATAACCATTTTCTTTTTCATTACTTGAGACATAAACATGAAGAAAGCTTACAATGGAAAGTGAAAGAAATATTTACCAGTTTCACATTATTCATACCGAATTTCCTGAGTATCTTCTCCACATACTCTTATTGTGATAACCAAAGCTTACCATCTTTCCTATCCCTGTGTATTTCCATGCCCAAGATTTTTTTTAGCTTCTCCTAGATCCTTCATATCAAACATCATAAACAACTGAGACAACCTGTTGATCTCAATCGTGCTTGTTCTTGCTACAAGCATAACATATATCACCAAGATAACAGATATATCATAAACACAATGGTTATACTCACTTCTTGTAAATTTGGCTCACCATGAAGGAATCAAACATCTTGTACCATTACATGCTCGTATTCCAGGCCATACAATGACTTCTTGAGTCTGCAAACAAATCTCCCTTTCTGATCATGAACAATTCTTGATTGTTCGATGTACACATCTCTGCTAATGATTATTTTTAGGTAGTAGGATCCCACAATTTGCATCCCTTAACTCTATCACCATAACAAACAAAGATGCACTTCCTTGACCGAATCCAACCAAACCATCCAAAGTGAGCTTTCACCTCTCACCTCTAGGATAATGTCAATGCTATATTACATGCAATACATGGGATCGTGAGCTACTAGAGACATGTGCCTGAAAACCACAACTCTTGACCTAATTCCCCCGCCATGACCAAAAAACGAACAAACTTCCCTAGAAAACAAGGTATCCGAGAATACCACATGCTCTCCCCCTATCATATAGGTCATCTAGACTTTTACTAGTGACATTTCAAACCAGGGTATGCATCGCTAACTAGGTCTTACAGACATTTTCTCATTTACATATAATAAGGAGTCAACTCCACTTCAAATTATGCATTCAAAACCTCCCACTTTTCTATGGACTAACCGCTAGCCACCATTGATTCGAATCTAAGTGATTTGAATCTAAGCACTTCACTTTTGTGCTTGACTTATCACCATCACCACCAGATCTAAATCCATGTCCTCTGGAAACTCTAGCCCCAACAGCTTGGCACTGCATCACCTCTTGATCCAGGAGGATATCGGTGGCCACCCACCTATTCCAATTGGCTCAAAACAGGGTTTTTGCAATTTACTATTTTTAGCAGTTTTTCGGGTCCTAAACTTCTGGGGCCATTTTGAGGGCCTAAATGATGTTTTTAGCAATTGGACACCTCAATTTAAATGAAAGGCACTATTTTTCCCCTAATGAAGCTCCTCGTCATGACCTTTCCAACAAGCTATTGTGCTCCCAAAATGGAGATCATATGCAAAATTTACGACCTCGGGAAGTTAATGTACTAACTTACCCCAACGAGGCCCACATGACTTTTGGCATTCCATCTCCTAGGGTTAGGTTTTTGGATTTCTAGGGTTTTGGAGTGATGTTTATTGTAAAAAGAATTTTAGAGCCTCATTGTACTCGTCTTATTTCGAATGAGCGTAGCCATCACATCTCTTCTCAAAGATAAGGTGTCACCATTCTAGCAAGCTTGTTTTCACTCTGCATTTTACAATTTCAACATATTTCTTATTTAATAGAAGTCAAGCTTTGTTGTATATTTGTTATTATTCATTGTGTCTGTATGTTAATATTATAAATATTTGTTTTCATTTCATTCCGCTCATAAATCCTGATGAAATCTACTATAATCCTCCACGATTCTTGACCCTCATGCACAACATACCTCCATGTTCAGTCATGCCACAACCCATGGACTGATACCTACCGCTCATGCCATAACTCACCTCGCCACTAGCTAAGTTGTAAGTGTGCAAGGCACTGCAACACAAGCCACAACTATTCCTAACGCGACATAACCCCCACTCCAAAAGGGGTCAAACTAGCATGCATATCCATGTCCATGGTTTCAACTAGCTCCCTTAAATGTTGCAAAAAAGGAGTGGAGGATCCCTCCTCGAAAGTCCACAGAATTACCACCACACAGTTCCACTTTCCTCATCTCCTCATTGGCTCTGATTGAGCGATTTCTCCTCACGATGGTTAGACTTCAATGATTACTTTTCTCAACATGGACAGATGCATCTTCATCCACAAATCTAACATGTACAACCATGCCTTCTTCTCACTAGAGTAGCCGATGTGACTGCCAATCTCAACCAAGGGAGAATAATATGTTGAGTATTTTGCAACTAGAATGAGGCAAACATTGTTTAATTAGGAAATATTTAACCCACAGTAAAAATCCAGCACCAACACAAGCTCTACCTCCCACTTGTTTGTGGGTTCAACCACCCAGTCAACCCACTTGCATAGCATCTTTACGCCCCCAAGCCAGTCAATCTGGACGCCCTCTGTGTGTCCTCAACACCCTCTGCAGCTTAAACCACCCAGTGCCAGTGTTAGTCGCATAAACCTGGTCATTCCCTAGATAAGAAAATCTAAACACCCTTTTGTAGACATGTCTCATCTTCATTACAACCCTACGATCACTTCCATGGACCCCTTCACAAACATAATTTCCCATCGATACTTAAAACAAGGGTTATATTATTGAACACACCTTGATCATTTCTCTAGACCTATATAAATGCTTCCATGGATCTCATACCACTCTGGTTGGAGAATCTAGGTCTTCCTGAGCTCTGATACCACTTGTTGGACTTTGGGCCTACAAATAGAATTCATGAACAAAGACACAAATAGAGAAGTATAAAACATTACACACACAAAAAATATGAACAAAAATGGGGGCAATTGTATCTTTATTGCTCAACCAAACCCATGGAGAAATGGTTATAAATCCCATCGAAGAAACTCAAGGGATTCAATGTTTAAATAGAAAACACTCAAGCATTTTCAGGCACTTGGAAAGCCAAATGCTTGAGAAACCGACCACAAAAGTAACTGCATGGGTACGTGTTGTCACAATCAAACATTCTTGTCTCCATGATTTATTTTAGTATTAAATTCGGTTGGTTTTGTTACATTCTTCTTTGTTATGAAACCATGAAAAGGAGTTGGTTAAATTGGATTAGTTTTTTAATATTCTCCTTTGTAACATGAAAAATATGTGGTTTTCAAAACAAGTCGAGTCTTTGGGAATTCATTGATGACTCACCTAGCGACACCTAGCGAATATAGGGTTTTCCTATTGCATTGGGATTCAACTATATTGTTGAAAAAACCCTAACTAGAGCAAGGAGACCATTTGTTGGCACTTGGGCTTGAACCCGAGACCTCCCAAACCTTGGAAGGACCAAAGGAGAGTGGCTTTTCTAATCAATATATAGGCCTAAACCCTTCACCAGGAATGTTTCTACAAGAACAAGAGTATCAAATTTAAATTAACTTTCAAGAGTGCTTAGCATGACTGATTCTCAACATGACTTTCTTACTCTTGCAAATATAATATCATCATCATCATCATGTTGCTAGTGCACTTTGCTAACAACAACAAAATCAACCCTGTTCCCGATGATTACTTGAATTCAAATTGAATTTTGGATGTCGATGCCCTCAATAATGTCATTCATGTTTTGTTTCTATTGGATTTTCTAACTCAAACATCAAACCCATTAAGATATAGTGACATAATTCATCCTTCTACAAAACAAAGATGAGAAACTTCTTTTATACAATTTCATGAATAGAATCGATAATCTTGCAATTTTCATGTTAGAAAACCATCATAATTCTATGAAGTACCCTATGTGAATTCAATTCTTGTACTACCTTTACATGAGTTAATGCAATTTCAATTCCTCATATCAATGCACACCTCTAAACAACAAATGGGAAAAGTGTACTACCCTCCAACCGTTATTGTAAGCATCACCCTATAACATTCCATATTGGACATCCATCACTGGAGGGTATGCTCAGACGAATATGCAAAGGACAAGCCTCAATTTGAATCCCCTCTCACATTCAACCCATCCCATGACAAACCAACATGACATATGATAAACACCTTAATCTGAAGTAAAGAAATGCTTTGCATTTTCTTAATTTTTTTTCATTATCTATACAATTCCATAGAGATTGAAGTCTTATGTGTACAAAATTAGATGTATATTCATAGTCTCTCTCATGATCTATGTGCTTCCATAAAGATAGAAGTCTCATGTCTAAAAAATTAGATGTATATTCATTCTCTCCCATTATGACCATTTTCATTAGAACCTAATGTGTCATCTTAGTTGTCACCATTGCTGATTGTCAAAGTGTCATTTTCTTCAATATCACCATTGTTTAGGTGGCATATTTTAAATGTTATACATTTTTTATTTTATTTTTTTGGACGACTATCATCGAAATTTGGCAATATTATTGTTAACAAAATCACAATTTTACAATGCTCAAATCATATTTCTGAATACATAAATCGATTTAGCACCCTCAAAATCATTCGGCAAGAAGCAACCTGTGTTAAGTCTTAAAACTATGTATTTATACAAAAATGATCTCATCCTTAAGCGGTTGGAATTCTCATAATTCAAAAACGTAAATATTACAATATGTAAAATTTGAAGAGTTTCATTTGCATCCTCTCTGACTCTTCGCTTGCTGGCAGAGACATTTCTTCTTCTTGTCTACCAGCTCAGAAACAACTGGCCTTTAATCATGATTTGAGTAAATAATATGCACATGTTGTCTCATTTATTTCTAGATGTGTTGGCTCTCCCTTGATCAACACATTGAACACATCTTCCTCCATTCTCCCGACTTATAAATATATATACTGTAGCCATAGACTAGGATTGACTATCCATTTATTAATCTGGATGATGTCAATTTGTTTCAATTGTTGGATTGCAGCCCGAGCTTCTTCCATGCTTGTCTTGGAATTAAGTTGATTTCTTTCTATATCAATTCGTCATGGGGCTTCGGAGATACTATCTCTTTCAATGTCCAGTGACTTTATGTTGAGTGAAGAAAATGCTTCTTCACAATCTTTCTTCACTTCCTAGGATAACCTTTTACTCTCACCTAGATTGACCTCCCATGTTTTTAGTATTATATCACCTCGAGTTTTCTCTAAAAGCGACAATCTAGTGACCCTGGCTACTTCATCCTTTCTTGTTGATAAAATGACCTCCTAGAATGTAGCTTAAGCTGTAATGGCCTCTCTCTCCTTTATGTAAATGTTATTTAAAGAATGGTCTGCTACCCAATAATAGTTTTGAACAACTTCTACTTTAGTAAAAATGTTTTGCTGGGTTGATTCCAGCTTCTCGTGCACCTCTAATGCCTGGGCTTGGAAAACCGCCATATCCACTGCGTGTTCTCGATCAAGTTTATTTTATCCTGTAGTTGTTTGACCAACTCTCCCTATTGAATGTCCAATTCTCTACTTGCCTGTGAATTTTTATGCATTTCATCAAGAATTATTTTCAGTTACTAAATTTCTTGTCTGTCACAGGCTCTGATCTCCTCGAAACCCATATTCATATCATTTCTCACACTCTGTTCCACAATATTTATTTGGTTTTGCAACTGTTTTACCAACAAATCCTTCTGCTTCATTTGTTCTGCTAGATTCCCAACTGAACATTGATTTGTTGTGGAAAAATCTCCCAATGTGCCTGCCACTTCCCAATGTGCCTATCACTTCCATAGAAAATTCCCCCTCCCCAAAGGCCTAACCATCATATAGAACTTTGTGCCTCTTGAAAGTTGCACCCTCCTTTTGGTGCATTTCAATTTTTACGACAACCCTCCTCTTCTTGTTGTAGAAGAAGTTGACAGGGGGCATTTCTTCAATTGAAATAGGAGTGAGATCCTCTATATATATGACTTTAACATTTGGGTTCCCCCTACTAGACTGTAAAGGTGTGACAGATTGGATAAGGCTACCTTGTTTTCATGTTTACAGGAAAAGTACGCTTGTCATTGATGGCAAGAATAGTGATGGAAAACAGGAAACCAAAGAAGAAGAACAACAACGATGGAAAACAAGAACAACGAAGACGAGACCCGCAGGAGAAGGATCAGAGGCCGAAACCTTTGAATACTTAGAAAACTTTCTAAGTCGGAAGAAATCATAAGCTCCGAAGGAGGAGCGACAGGGGTCGTCGGATCAATGTCCAGACAAGAGGAGCACGCAGAAGAGCAGAACAGATCTCAGACATTGGATCTAATCCATGGGAAAGATACATCGCAGAACATATCGAACCGTTGATCTAAGATCTTGATCGAATGAACAATAGTCACTTCGGATATAAATATACGAGGAGGTTACACTCCGAAAAGTTTGAGATTTGAAATCCCCAGAATGCAAAGTTCCATCAGTCGTTAGATCAATTTCAAGTGGAAGGACATGATAAGATATTAAAGCTGCATCACAGAAAGATCGAGTCATCGATCTAAGATCTTGATCAAACGAACAAAATTCACTTCGGATATAAATATGCGAGGAGGTTACGCTCCAAAAGGTTTGAGATTTGAAAACCCCGAAGCCCAAAAATCCAAAATGAATCAGGACCATCGGATCTGGAGATCAAACGATGACCGTTATATCAGGGAGATCTACGTCAACAAATTATGTCAGCAAATATCGTCCTCAAGGACATGTGGCAAACCACATCAGGATGGACATGTGGCAGACCATGCCATCAAGACTATGTTAGCAAGGACATGTGGCACAATCAAACAATGACAAGTGTCATGTTGATTCGACATTTCAGGTACGTGCAAATCATAAATATGAGTGACACGTGGAAAAAACTTGGCTCGTTCCACGTCATCAACTGATGTAAGAAAGTGACATGACTTCGGGAGTTTTACTTCGAGAGTTTCACCACCAACAAATGACAAGAGTCCCAAAATCCCGAAGTGAACGAGGAACGTTGATTCGAGGAGGACACATGGAAGGAATCTATGGACTCTGTCTAAAAGCATTCCGCGAGAGCATGAAGGTTGAGAATTGAAATCTTCGAAGTCTGGAGACCCGAAGGAGATCTCGACCGTTGATCGAGAAAGGGGGATGCAGAACTATTGATCTGATTGAAAGGTCAAATTTCTAAGTGAATGAGGACCATTGATTTGATGAGGGACATGCGTCATTGGATTGTGGACTCTAGGTGAAATTATCTAAGAGCAAGCGGAGTTTGAGAATTGAAAGGCCTGAAGGCCAAACTCATGGAGAAAATCCCGATCATCGATTGAAGAGGACAGATGTCATCATATCTTCCATTCTGGAAGATATCTAGTCAAAAACAACAAGGTTTGAGATTTGAAACTCCTAGAGCTCGGATCACGAAGTAAATATCAACCGTTGATTTAAGATAGTGAGATCTGTTCCGCATACTTGAGAGGACATATATGAACGGTCCATTCATGAGCACCTTTAAGATCGTGAGATCGATGGTCGTGCTCAATTGCAGGGCCAGAACATGCTCGTGTCTTAATTTTTCTTGAGTGGGTCACAATTGAAACCACGGTTTTGGAGAAAGGATGAGTGGAGGCTTCTAGTGGATTGTGGGGAGAAAAGTAGGTTTCCCTCAAACCGCTTATGGATGCGGCCAAAATCGCGTGGTCACGTGAAGCTCATAACCTAAGCTCATATCGTAAAAAGGAGCTAGCACTAACTAAAACAAGATCAAGAAGCATCTTTCAATTAAGTGATTGGTCACCACCGGTGGTCATGTGAAGGAAAGGGATTAGAAGCCAAAGGAGCCAAAACTGACTAACTGTAACTACCAGAGAAGACGAAGAATTGTGATTGACAGAAAAACAAAATATTCTCAAGATAATTGTCAGAGAAGCCAAAGAACCTTGAATAACGGTCAGAGAAGATGAAGTGTTCGTATGATGATCAGGAAGATGACTCGTCGTGTGAATGAAATGCAGAACATAGAACAATTGGTGTTTCTTCAAAAGTGATGTTGGGGGGTAAGATGATATGAAGAGAAGTACCTGAAGTGGAGATCGGAGATGGATTGTATAGCATGCAGATGCAGCACAAAGTATAAAACCAAGAAAGAGAAGTTGAACAGGATGAGTGCGTGCAACAGAAAAAAGAATAGAGGATAGAAACTAGAAGAGGCAGAGGAGTCATGGAGCTGTAATGGACCATATCAGAGACAAAACAAGTAAGTAAAGTTTTTCAAAATTCAATCAGGGTGGTAGGGTGGTGCTAGGGAGGATTGCAATCCTCTAAATTCTAGTGGGTGCTAGAAGATATTTTGCGAGTTGGTGCTTCCTTCTAATGGGTGCTAGAAAAACCTGGGAGTTGGTTCTTCCATCTAGTTGGTGCTACAGAAATCTGAGAGTTGGTGCTCTCTGCAAGTTGTAGCATCATATTTGATTTGGAGCTCAAAGACTGTGATGTACATGAAAGTTGGAGCTTGATTGAGATTCTAAGAAGAAGAGGTTTTCTCCCTTTATGGGTTTCCTCATGAGAAATCTGTGTCTCTTTGTATTCTGTGTGATGGATCAAATGTTTTTTATCTATGGATGTTAAGTTATCAATAACACATTAAATAATAATTTAGAGAGATTCAGAAAAGGACAAAAAGTTTTAATCTTATATTATAATTGATTCACCCCCCTCTCAGTGATATTTACAACAATTGGTATCAGAGAGGGTTTCTTTTATTTAAAGGTAGATTAGTAAGATTAAACATGACAAGTCATGAAGTAACTTCAACCAATAAGGCCCCCCTATTCAATGGAACAAACTTTGCCTTCTGGAAAGTTAGGATGAGAACCTACATAATGGCTTTAGGTGGAAATGTCTGGTATGTGGTAGAGACTGGTTATGTAAATCCAGTTGTACTAGATAATAAGGATAACAAGTTAGAATTCAGCTTCAATGCTAAAGTTATGAATGCTATTTTGAGTGGGCTTGGAGAATCATAATTTTTCAAATTCATGCATCGTGACTCATCAAAATTCACGTGGGATAAGCTGATAAGTAGTTATGAAGGTGATGAAAAACTAAAAGATGAAAAACTGAAAGACTCACAGACTGAAGTTTGAGTAGTTAAAGATGTATGAAGATGAAATTGTCAGTAAGTACTTCTTACATATAGAAGAACTTGTCAACACTATGAAAGGGATAGGTGAAACGATAGTTGATTCTCTTATAATCCAGAAAATATTAAGATCTCTTCCTGATAGATTTGACTTAAAGGTCTCTGCTATAGAGGAAATAGTTGATCTCAAAACCCTGACACTAGATCAACTTCTTGGAACCCTAACTGCTTATGAAATGAGAATCACCAAAGGTAAATCCACTATAAGAGAGGCATCTTTTAAAGTAGAGAAAAAAACAAACCCAAATATAGATGAGATTGAAGAAAATTTTGTGAGAAGACTGAAGAAAGGATCAAGAAAATACAAAGGTAAACTTCCTTTCAAATGTTTCAATTGTGGTGAGATAGGTAATTTTGCATCTAAGTTTCCTCAGAAAATAAAGGATCAAACATATGACAATGAAGAGAAGAAAAAACACAAAAATGTCTCTAAAGAGAATAATTTTAAGAAGAAAATCCTTTGTGTAAACAATGATGATGATCCCTTGGATGATGAGACCAGTGACTCTTCTAATATGATGATATCATGCTAATAGAGTTAGAATATCTAATCACTTAAGACACAATAAGTGAGTTCTCTTACTGTGAATAAGAAGTAGATCTTGAAGGAGAACTTGTCAGTGCTATGGAAGAGATTGAGAGACTCAGAGAAAAGAAAAGAAAAACAGTTACTTCTCAGATATGAGAAAACATGCAAGGAACCATATGAAGAAATTAATATGTTGAAGGTTAAGTTAGAAGAGGCTAAGAATATTGAATACATCATCAAAAAACAATTGAAGGAAGACAAAACAAAAGGTGAAAAATTGGAAGCTGAAGTAGTGGTTGTCAGAAAAGATCTAGAGAAATTTCAGGCCTTATATCATCAGAATTTGACAAGTATTAAAGCCTCAGAAGGATTAGCCTCCATTCTGAATCAGAAAAGGAATTCAAAGTTGAAAAATGGTTTGGATTACGAAGAGGGATCAAGTAGTGGTCAACCAAGCAACAAAGAATCCATTGAGTTCCTCAAATCTACAACTACTAACATCAACAAACCTGTAGAAACAAAGGAAGAGAATCATCCGCCAAGGAGGAGTGAAGGAAAAGATACCAGAACTAAATATAAATAACAAAGAAATAATACACTCTCTACTCAAGACAATCATCATCATGGAAGAAATCGACCTTCTCAAAGAAGACATCCATTTTCCAGGTACAAAGATTTTTTCTATGGATATTGTTTTTAGTGCTCTAACTTTGGCCACAAAGTTGTAAATTGTTCTCTAAAATTTAGACATGAGAAATCGAGAAAACCAAGGAATAAATGCGTGTCTCAAAAAATAATTAGACAACCAAGTTACAAACAACCATAGACTGCAAATCATATGATGGCTGGGAAAAGGACACAGACTAAGCATAACAATCATTATGATCCCTTGTTCAATGAACTAGAATGTTATATCTTCCATGATTATGGACATAAAGTTGCAGACTGTCGCTTAAGAAAAAATGATGAAAGTTGGTTATGGAACATAAGGCTAGGACACCTGAATTTTGATCATATTGTCAAATTGAATAATGAAGGTGTTGTGAAAGACCTTCCAAAAATATCTAAGCCTGATGACTTTGTATGCGAGTCTTGCAAAATGGGGAAGTTGACTCGTGTTGAATTCAAATTGAAAAGTTTCACATCTTAAGAGAAACTGATTGAACTTGTTCATATGGATCTGTGTGGACCATCATGAAAAAAAAGAACTGGAGGAGAAAGTTACTTTATGTTGGTCATTGGTGACTTCTCCAGATGTACGCAGGTTTCCTTTCTGAGAGAAAAATATGATGTGTTTGAGAAGTTCAAAAAGTTTAAGGCATTAGCTGAGAATCATACAATAATAAAGTTAAAGGCAATTCACTCAGATAAAGGAGGATAATTTATGTCAAGAGATTTCAAAGAATTCCATGATAGACATGGAATTAAAAGAGAATATACTATTCAGGTACTCCTCAACAAAATGGAGTTGTAGAACTCCAAAATAGATTAGTTCAGCAGATAGCAAGGGCTATGATGAATGAAAAGGACATTTCACAAACCTTCTGGGTGGAGGTTGTTCGCACAATTATTCATATTCTAAACAAAGCACATCTAAGGCCGAATAGTGATAAAAATCCACATGAGTTGTGGTTTGGTCTACCTGCATCCATTAATCACTTCAAAGTATTTGGAAGTAAATGATACATCTAAAATAATGATGAACATCTGGGAAAATCTGATAGTAGAGATGATGAAGGTATCTTCTTAGGATATTCAATGAACAGTAAAGGATACATATTCTTTAACAAAAGAATGCATAAATTAGTAGACCGTATTGATGTTTGAATTGATGAAGAAGCTCTTGTAAAAGATCAACAGAGAATAAGCACTAAGTTAGATGAAAAAGATGATGATAATAATGAAAATGAAGAACAACAAACCCTACATTCACAAGAAGATGATGAATCATATGAAGAAGAGACACCTAGACAAGAAGAGTCAGGACAACAATAAACACCAAATCCTTCCTCCAGAATTACTCAAAATAATCATCCTGAAAGTCAAATAATTAACAAGAAAGACAAAGGTGTACAAACCAGGAGGAGGATAATCAAAGACACCGAGAAATTAGATATAGCCTTCATATCCATGGTGGAACCCAAGAACTTCAATGAAGCCAATGAAGATGTAAATTGGTTGAAATCAATGAATGAGGAACTGGACCAGATTGAAAAGAATGAGACTTGGGAACTCATTCCTAGTCCAGTAAATAAAAATGTAATAGGATCCAAATGGGTCTACAAAAATAATATGAATGAGCAAGGAAATATTGTAATAAATAAGTCTAGATTGGTTTGCAAAGGATATGTTCAAATAGAAGGACTAGACTTTGATGAAACATTTGGGCCCGTAGAAAGATTAGAAGTTATTAGAATGTTTCTTGCATATGTTTTTCATAAACAGTTTAAAGTCTATCAAATGGATGTCAAGTCATCTTTTCTAAATGGAAATCTAAAAGAAGAAGTCTATATGGAGAAACTAAAGGGTTTCCAACTGTCAGATAACCTTGACTTTCTCTGCAAGCTAAAGAAAGATTTATATGGGTTGAAACAATCTCCTCGTGCCTCGTATTACAGACTGGATAGGTATCTTCAAGACAAAGGGTTCAAGAGAGGAACAATTGACAACAATATATATATATATATATATATATATATATATATATATATATATAGAGAGAGAGAGAGAGAGAGAGAGGGAAATGATTTTCTCATTGTGTTGGTCTATGTAGATGACATCATCTTCGAAATCAATAATGATTCATCGGTACAATGGTTTTCCTATTCCATGAATTTTCAATTTTAAATGTCTATGATAGGGGAATTGTCATTTTTCCTTGGTTTACAAATTACTCAGAGGTCTGAAGGATTATTTCTCTCTCAAGAGAAATATCTAAGAGAAATGTTGAAAAGGTTTCAAATGGAAGATTCTACACCTATGAGAACACCTATGGTCACTGGATGCAAATTAAGCAAGGATGATGACTCAACTGATTCTGATCAGAGTTCATATAGGTCTATGATAGGCATCCTATTGTACATAACAACATCCCATCCAAACCTAATGCATGATGTTGGGATGGTAGGAAGGTATCAGGCTACACCTAAGCAAATTCATTTGTTAGCTGTCAAAAGAATATTGAGATACTTGAAAGGAACAATGGACTATGGGCTATGGTATCCTAGTAATCAGAATTTTCAACTATCAGTCTATTCAGATGATGATTGGGCTAACTGCATGGATGAAAGGAAAAGCACGAGTGGAGGTGCATTCTTCTTAGGAGATTCCCTTGTATCTTGGTTAAGAAAGAATCAAGGTTCCATTTCCTTATCGACTACATAATTTGAGTACATTGCAGATGCCACTTGCTATACCCAAGTATTATGGATGATTCAAACACTTGAAGACTTGGAGGTAAAATATACTGCACCGATCCCAATTCATTATGATAATACTAGTGCAATCAACATGTCAAAGAATCTTGTATTTCACTCCAAGACCAAGCATATACCCATCAAGTATCACTTCTTGAGGGAACAGGTGACCAACACTGTTGTTTCTATGCATTATATTCCATCAAAAGATTAGATTGTTGATATCTTCACTAAGCCTCTTGTAAAAGCTCAGTTTGAGTATCTATGTCAGAAGTTGGGTGTGACTCCATTGTCAACCTAAGAGAGTCCATCCTGTCAGGGAGATTATTTGTTGGTTGAATATACAATACTTCCACAAAGTACTACAACAACTCAGGGGGAGCATGTTTTCCTTGACATTGATTTCAAAGGGGGAGAAAAGGAGAGGTCTCGATGCTACAGTTGGAGGTCCAAGTGGTCTAGCGCAACCTTTGAGGGTTTCCATCAATGCCAAAGGGGGATATTGTTGGCATGTTTACAGGGAAAGTGAGCTTGTCATTAATGGCAAGAACAATGATGGAAAATAGGAAAGCAAATAAGAACAACAATAGAAATGGAAAACAAGAACAACGAAGACGAGACCCGCAAGAGAAGGCTCGGAGGCCAAAACCTTTGAATACTTAGAAAACTTTCTAATTCAGAAGAAATCGTAAGCTTAAGAGGAGGAGTGACAGTGGTCCTCAGATCGGTGTCCAGACAAGAGGAGCACGTGGAAGAGGAGAATAGATCTTAGTCATTGGATCTAATCCACAACAAAGTTGCATCACAGAATAGATCGAACAGTTGATCTAAAATCCTAATCGAATGAATAATAGTCACTTCAGATATAAATATACAAGGAGGTTACACTCTAAAAAGTTTGAGATTTGAAATCCCTAGATTGCGAAGTTTCGTCAGTCGTCGGATCAATTTCGAGTGGAAGGACATGATAAGATAGGAAGATGAATCGTAGAAAGATTGATTCGTCGATATAAGATCCTAATCGAACAAACAACATTCACTTCAGATATAAATATGCGAGGAGGTTACGCTCTGAAAAGTTTGATATTTGAAAAACTCGAAGCCTGGAAATCTGAAATGAATAAGGACCGTCGAATATGGAGATCAGACGATGACCATTAGTTAGATCAGGGAGATCTGCGTCAGCAGATTACATCAACAAATATTGTCCTCAAGGACATGTGGTAGACCACGTCAACATGGACATGTGGCATACGACATCAGCAAGACTACGTCAGCAAGGACACATGGCACAATCAGACAATGACAAGTGTCAAGTTGATTCGACATTTCAGGTACGTGGAAATGATAAATCTGAGTTATACGTGGTAGACACTCAACTCGTTCCCTGTCATCAAGTGATGTAAGCAAGTGATGTCACTCCAGGAGTTTTACTTTGGGATTTTCACCACCAACAAATGACAAGAGTCCTGAACTCCCGAAGGTCAAAGTCTCGAAGAGAATGAGGACCGTTGATTTGAGGAGGACACATGGTAGGAATCTGTGGACTCCAGCTAAAAGAGTTCTAGGAGAGCGTGAAGGTTGAGAATTTAAATATCCAAAGTACGAAGACCCGAAGGAGATATCAACCATTGATCGAGAAAGGAGGACACAAAACCATTGATATGTTTGAATGGTCAAATTCCTGAAGTGAACGAGGATCATTGATTTGATGAGGGAAACCCGTCGTTGGATCATGGACTCCAAGTGAAATGCTCCAGGAGAAAGTAGATTTTGAGAATTGAAAGGCCTGAAGGCCGGACTCACAAAGGAAATATTGATCATTGATTGAAGAGGACAGATGTTAGCAGAGCTTCCATTATGGAAGATATCCAGTCAGCAACAACAGGTTTTGAGATTTGAAACTCTTGGAGCCTAGATCACGAAGTAAATCTTAGTCGTTGATTTAGGAAGGTGAGATCTGGTCCATAGACTTGAGAGGACATATCTAAACTATCCGTTCAAGAGAAACGTCAATATCATGATATCAACGGACGTGCTCAATTGTGGGCCCAAAACATGCTCAAGTCTTAATTTTTCTTGAGAGGGTCAAAATTGAAACCACGGTTTTGGAGAAAGGATGCATGGAGGCTCATAGTGGATTGTGAGGTGAAAAGTAGGTTTCCATCAAACTACCTATGGACGCACCTGCAATCGCATGGTCACATGAAGATCATAACCCAAGCTCATATCATAAAAAGGAGTTAGCACTCACTAAAATGAGATTGGGAAGCGCCTTTCGATTAAGCGATTGGTCACCACCGGTGTTCATGTGAAGGAAGGGGATTAGAAGCCAAAGGAGGAAAAATCATCTGAATGTAAATTCCCGACAAGACGAATAATTGTGACTAACAGAGAAACAAAATATTCTCAGGATAACTGCTAAAGAAGCCAAAGAACCTTGAATAATGGCCAAAGAAGATGAAGTGTTCGTATGATGATCAGGCAGATGACTCGACGTGTGAATGAAATTCAAAACATAGAACAATTGTCTTTACCTAGAGAGTGATGTCAGTGGGTAGGCTGAGATGAAGAGTAGTACCTGAAGTGGAGATCAAAGACGTGGTGTATAACATGCAAAGGCAGCACAAAGTATAAAACTAAGAAAGAGAAGTTGATTAGGATGAGTGTGCACAGTAAGAAAAAGAAAAGAGGATAGAAGCAGAACAAAGAATAAAAGTTGGAAGAGGCAGAGGAGTCATGGAGCTGTAATAGACCATATTAGAGATAGACCAAGTAAGTAAAGTTTTGCAAAATTAAATCAGGGTGGTGCTAGGGAGGATTGCAGTCCTCTAAATTCTAGTGGGTGCTAGGAGATATTCTGGGACTTGGTGCTTCCTTCTAGTGGGTGCTAGAGGAACCTAGGAGTTGGTGCTTCCATCTAGTTGGTGATAGAGAAATCTGAGAGTTGGTTCTCTCTACAAGTTTTAACTTTCTATCAGAGTTTGTGGCCTCATATTTGAGTTGGCGCTCAAAGATTGTAATGTACATGAAAGTTGGAGCTTGATTAACAACCTAAGAAGAAGATTTTTTCTCCTTTTATGGGTTTCCTCATGAGAAATATGTGTCTCTATGTATTCTGTGTGATGGATCAAATATTGTTTACCTATGCATGTTAAGTTAGCAGTAACACATTAAATAATAATTTAGAAAGATTTAGAAAAGGAAAAAAAGTTTTAAGATTATATTATAACTGATCCACCCCCCCTCTCAGTTATATTTCCAACATGCCTATCTCAGTGGATGGTTGTTTCCCTGTTGTGTTAGTGGTCGATCTATATGGTGTGGACGATGGTGTTTCCTTTCCTTTCTTTGACAAAGCTTCAATTTAAGCTTTAGTTTGATTACCAGGTGAATTAGATGATGTGGTGTTAACTTTCTGTGTCAAAACATTAGTTTTCTCCAAACCTTTTTGAATGTCTTGTCCACTAGAACTTCCTTTTTCTAAACCTTCAGTCTTAATCTCTTGTGTAGATGAAGGTTTATGCATTTCTCCCTGCAAGACTTTTGGTAGACTATTTCTTCGGTGTCTTCGAAAATTATAGAACTTGGCTAATTTGTCTGGATCCAGAGTTTGGAATCGAGTCAACACTTCCTGGTAAGATATTGTGCCTCATAATATCTCATCCTGTGGGGAATCTTCATGCTCATACCTCTTTATATTGTAAAGAGCCATGTGATTTCCCATGATCTTCTGGGGATCATGTTTCTTGAATTCAATATTAACAAGCTTAATATCTTTTAGGGCCACGACCTCTACTTTTGAGTGGCTGAAATCTAACAGTGAGAACATACCAACCTCCAAAGGAAAGGTGGGCCATACCTTTTTCTGCGCTACCTTTAGTTCTTTACTGATTCCTCCTAGCACATTTTGATGTGCTACCTCTCGACACACCAATCAATCTGGTAGAAACTTTGGTAAAGCATGTGGAGGAACAGAACATCAAAAAACCTTGATGTAAGAGAAATGTTCCTCAATGTACCAATTAGCTATTTTTCTTAGGTTGGTTACTATCTTGTCTGAAATCCTGGGAGGTGGGAAACCGTATATAGCGATATGCATAGGCACCACCACATAGTTTCAGATTTCGTAGAAGAAATATTTTTCTTTATCCTCCCATATATTGGAGTGATAGAAATGTATCGGTTCAACGCTGGTCAGAGTCCAGCTCTAGCCCATCAAAGGAAATGGTGTCATAAAACAAATGAAATCCATAATGTATGCCGACATGTAAAATGGGGCAGGTTTCCCTTTGGCTTTCAAAGACTAATATTCTGTGATTTCCCTAACCAAATTTTTGGATAATATTTTGGCCCAATCAAGGGAATACCCCTCTGCTACTGTATGCATGATTGGTACCCATGGTAATAAGAAATGAGGAGATTTTTCCTTCCTGAAAAGTCTACATAGCATCATGGCTACATACATCATGTGAGGCTCTAATGAGGCAACAACATATACACCATGGGTTCTTGCTCTAAACTTCTTAGGACGTGAGCACCAATCCTTGATCAAGTCAGGTAAATTATTTCCATATTGCGCGCATTCTTTTTTGTCGAAGTCCATTAGGAAAGTGGCATTATAAATGTAATTGGGAACTGGGGATAATTAGTACATCACCTGGAAATTATCTGGTCGGAAAGACCCAACTACAACTTTTTGTGAATTGCAGATGCTCTTGGTCGAGATGTCAATGTTCTCTAGTGCCCAACCAATCATATCATTATAAGGCATGAGCCTAGGTTGCGTTGCTATTTTATGTAGTTATGATTGAGAAACATATTTGTATATCGCAGCCTGAGTTTCAGTCACCTCGTCGCCCGAATCATCTGGGCAGTTGATCAATTCATATTATAGAATATCGAATACGTGCATCCAGGTTTTCATAGTATCTATGGTTATGGTTGAAGTGTATGAGAGGACGTCTGTGTTCAGGTTTGAGATTTCACTAGATGCTATAGTTGTTTTCCATGGAGCCATGATATCATGAGCTTAGAACTCTATTACCTGTTACAGGAAATGCGCAAACTTTTTATCTTGCTAAAACTTATTGTTCTGTGAAAACACAAATGAAATTCAAACTTCAATATCCCTTTCCCCTTAAATGTGTGGAGTTACAAATAGTTTACTAACGATACATTCACTTTTCTTAATAAAAATATTTAGGCAGTGATCCAAGATATTATTTGAAATTATTTTCGTAGACCGATTATTAATTTCATTAATGTCTGGCGGTTCACAATCAGAATATTTGACAACTAACATTTGAATTTGCATGAACTACGATTCAATAAAAAATTAACACGAGATAATAGTGGTTATCCCGTTAATTGATCATGTTTAACCTTAATTTTTTTTGGGCTTTCGAACCTCAGGATATCCGATAATAGCTCGAGATATGATTTTCGAAACTCGAAATCGCACAGGGATTAATTATTTTCTAATTGTCTTTAATCTTCAATTAACCTTTCTTAACGCTTAAGGCATTTCGATATTTTGGGATTCATGAATTTAGAATATGATAGATGGAGAATGCACAAACTCCAAAAGAACGAAACTACCATTTGGTTTTTTTAATTGGTTTTTAGTTTATTTTTAGGTATTTATCGTTTTATCTGACAAAAAAGTAACTTTATGGATGATTTGATAGGACACTGCTTGTAATAATGTGTCAAATCTTAGGAAGGTATACATGTACGATGACTAAGACCCTTTGAACACCTTTCATATATCGGGACTTTGGAGTTTCTACATGGTGAAACACCCAAATCGCAAAACTCTGAAACTCGAAACTCTGAAACAAGTCTCTAGAGGCTTGACCCTTTTAACATTCAGGAAGCTCCAAAATGTTCAGGAAAAAGGGATCATTTGATCAATGAGAGAATTGGATCGACGATGGACCATGTGTACTCCTTAAGGATAGAAGACAAAAATGATTTATTATTGGACTTCGATTTTGAGATGAAGTAAAATTAGATAGGGTAAATTTTTAGGCTTATAATTTTAAAAGTGTTCCAACAATGGGCATATATTTAACGAGAGTTAAGCATCATGAAAAGTCCATATTCAACCAATGAATGTATAATGAGTACAATTTATGTTAATAGGAAAAAAAAGTTTAGGAAGGCTCAAAATTAAGTTATTTTTTTTTTAAATGGTTTATGTTCAGGTTATAGATGACATATTTTATGTAAGACACTTACTAAATCAATCGATATTATATATAAATTTGACATATTTTATAACTAAATTTATATTAAAGTTTGATGATCCCATTTTAACAAAAACAAGTCGAAAAGTAAAAAAAAAAATGAAAACAAGTCAAAAAGTATAAAAAAACTAAAATTGCCTAACATTTCTAGACAAAATTTAGATTTATCATCATTTTTTATACGATTCAATTTAGAGAAACATCCTTCACAACTAGCAGTGCCACTAGGAAGAGTAAGAACAATTTTCCACAATTTTATTAAATTTGGATAAGACTCACACCACTCATGTTGTCATCCACATTGTTCTCATGCTCAAACCATGTCAATATGTAAACCTCTCATTGAGACAATCAATCAAATTTTGGACAAATTCTCTACCCAATTAAACAAAATATTCCATAGTACTTGATGTAAGTGAATTAGATATAAGTTCAAATATTAACATATGCACATGTGAAGCACTTGTATTATTAATAAAGTCCAATTTTCCATGTTTTGATATATTCAAGAAGTATGAAACATATTGAGTACCTACTGCAAACATATCTCGCAAGAATATTCTACGAAGAAGTTTAATAAGCACATCTAATTGCATATCAATAGATGTTATATTGGTATGTTCCTCTTGAAATGGAAGTTTAATAAGCACATCTAATTGCATAGAAATATATGTTATATCAATATGTACCTCTTGAAATCACTGACTTAACTTATTTAATTCAATTAGAACATCCACCAACAAATGAATACAAAATTGAACTTGAAATATTGTTACCATTTCATACATTTTTCTATTATCATGTTTCCATTCTTGTAATAATGTTGGCATAATTTTGATAATCATGTTCGTCACTTGTCTAAATCCATCCGATTCAATGAATTTGAAGTACCTATATAACTTATCAATTTTAAATAAGTCCATTAAAATTTTAAGATCTCCATGCCACTTTGTATATTTTCCCAACCAAAAATATACTTAATTGGTCAATTTATCAATATAATTCAACTACGGAAAATAATTTGAAGCATATGTTAAAGCTAGTTCCTCACTATGTGTTACACAGGGAATGCATAAATAATGAGGCACTTCAAGAAGAAAATTAGCATCCAAACCTTCACGAATACCTCTCATAGATGAAGCTCCATCTTACCCAAATTCCAATATTTTATATTTTGATAAATCCATTTTAGAAAATAATTTTTTTCCCTTGATTTTTTTTTTATAACCATAGGAATATACATATTATAGTCCAAAACAACTTTCATCCTTTAACAGGCATGTTATAACTCTTGTTTCAAAAAAAGACAGATATTTTCTCCTTTCCTTAATACAATCCTTCCTATACTTTACTTTCTTCATTACATATCTTATTGTATATACAGATTAACCATCTGAAAGCATTAATAAAAATTGCTTAAAACTATTCAAAGTTGACCAACTTAGAAGCGAAATTCCATTTCTTATGTCTCTTCTCCATCAAAATATTCATAAAACCCAAAGGCGTCAGTGGGGATAAGAAGTGCCTCCTTTGACAGATCACTCTCCTTGACATTTAGTTCTCTGAGCACATGGTGAAACTTCAACCACTCGAAATACTGAAAGGCTAGTTTTATATCTCTCATAATTGTAGCCAGTCCAATGTATTGAACTTCATTTTTTTGTCTTGCCCAGTCTATTACTAGTTTAGAGTCTCCCAGTACTTGAATCTTCTTAACATCCTTTGTTTTTTCCATTTCCAGGAGAGTCCAAAGGGCAATAAATTCAACCCTGTTATTGGAGCCATTTCCAAGTGAATATTTGATAAATGGATAATGAGAATGATTAAGATACAAAACCATAACAACACCACATTTTGTAGGATTTCCTTAACTTTCCCTATAAAAGTACCCATTTTAGATAATAATTATGATAGGGATTATGTTATGGGACATATCAGTAAATGTGGACATGAATAGATCTCCCTAGATCCACCTAGATCTAGAACAAAACAAAACAGAATATGATGCTTTCCATAAGCTCTAATTATTGAGTTTACTATCTAACAAGATATGGGAAACATACCATTTAAATATCGCTTCCTCTTGACTTTGTCATCCTAACTCCACTCCGGTGCTCTTGTGATATTGAATCTACAAGGGAACACAAGCCAACCAAAGTGAAATCAATATAATATACTCAACAAGAACTTATGCATGTGATGAAGGAATCGTACAATAAAACAAAGCAAGTTTTATGGGAAAGAAACATATCACTCTACTATAAAATAATGAAAGTGGAGATTACAACCAAAGCCTTGATGTTGCAAGGATCTCTTCTGATGACCCTTTTCTCCAACACACATACTTTCTCCAATTCTTCAATGAAGAAGATCCACAATGACTTGATAAACTGAAATGAAGCTCTCAAGTATGAACTAAAGTAGAATTCCTCATCCAATTCTTAGCCTATTCAATATTAATATTTATTGAATTAAACTTAGCCTTTTCTATGAGAAATACCTCTTTATATAAGGGAGAGAGAGATGGTTAAAGAGATTAGGATGATCCCGCAAATCAGAGAAGTGAGTAGGATCCCAACCATATGGATGCCACCTCATATTATAGAAGTCCCCTTCTAGAACTTTCGTGAAGCTTGACCTTTTCTTATCCTTTTGACATCATCACACCCTAGCTATAGAGCCGCCTGCGAAGACATCGCAAATAAGATTTAGGGCATAGGGTGACAACCAGGAATCATCACACTTTGCTTATGGTGTAGCCTACGATGACCTCCTTAATAAGGTTTTTTAGAAGAAAAATCCAGTCACCTTTCTCATGAAGATAGGCTCTTTTGGGAACATGAACACATGTTTTTCAATGGATCATTAAGATGACCAAAATAATGTGTAACAAATTCATACATAAATTATGCAGTACTGAGAAGATGAATTTTTTTTTTTATATGTGGCCCCATTCCTCCATCCATTAGTTATCTAATATATAAATTAAGGTGTTTCTACATTGTTTTTTTTGTTCTTTCAACCACCTAAAATAAAATAAACGGGTCTCAAGAAAATTTATGCCCTTAATTTTTTCCAATAAACCCTTTTTTATGCAAGAAAAAACTAATTTTCAAATGTAATATTAGCATATGAAGAATATTCATTGATTAAAGGAATATTAGGTGTTCCCTTGTACCTATACAAGTCACATAAGTCTTTATACAATTCTAAAGATAAATCTGTTATAGACACAAAATATGTAGTTTCCATGGAACTGATTATTTTAGATTTCTCAACATTCAGTATAAGTTCAATATGTTTCATGATGGGTAAACATGGTTTTTTATGAGCCTTTGCCTCAATGGATTCTAGTATTTCCAAATCTT
>ML786474.1:49959-60599 GCA_009831015.1 Picea engelmannii | reverse complement strand
TGAGATATCTAACATTGAGATTCTGGACCAGCTGTGCTGGAGGCACTGGAAAAAGGATAAGGATTGCCTGAGAGACTGCGTGGAAAAGAAGGGTGGAGGTCCATTCTCTTGGGTGGTACAGGCTAGGTAGAAGAGAGCTAGGTACTTGAATTTTTGTGGGTGACGGGAAACTTGTGAGAGCTTGAGAGCTGACTGGTTTGGGAACCCAAGTATACTTTGGAACCGTCCTTGTGGATTCATAGTCCTTGTGACACTATTGTTGATATTTGGAGCAATGGTGTCTATGGTTGGGTGGAACGTCTGTGGTCTGTAGCTAGTTGGTGTCGCCCTTTTATAAAGATAAGTTCTCTCTACTGTGATATTATTATCTATGTATGAATGTATTCTGCTGTATATTTTTAATTATCGTTTAATTAAATATTATATTATGCATTCTTACTGGATATTGTTGTGCATGTCGTTAAAGTCTTTTATTTTATGCATCCTTAAATATTAAAAAGGTATCGATAAGATTACGAAGTCCATGGGTGGGCTTGAAGGTAGCATGCCCCAATCTCTAGGTGGTTGGGTATGTTACACATTCTAAGAAAACGGTTACGAATTTGGAAAAACCGTTAAAAACCCATTTCCGAAACGGGGCCTTTTACATTCCACGTGGGAAGTTTCTTCAGAAACAAACCTATTTCAGAGGCATGCTTCATTTTCTAAATAGAAATTTATCAAAAAAATCTGTTTCGTTTGAGGAATTACATTTCCCCTTTTCTCTCTATGGATTTGAAATCCTGTCTACCTTGAGGAATACAAAACCCTTCCAATAGGAATAAACCAGTTTCCTAAAACATATTTCGGTCCTGGAAATTGTAATGGCTGCTATTCATGGTTACAGAGGTATTATGCCAGCATTCTATACCTGCATATGCATCTTGCTCAACTTATAACACACGAAAATACCCTAGATTCAGACTACAAGTAAAACCTCCCATATCTGGAACATTTATATTTTGATGAGTGTTCAACACAGATTCAAAAATACTATACAGACATCCCATACTTGTAAATGTGTCTTAAACAGACATGGATGCAAATTAGAGATCTGAATTGCAGTGAAATCTTCTTCAGGAAATCAGGGGATATTGTTATTCTTCCAAATTCATAGTTGTTATAAATTCAAACATGTTTGATGCCTCTCTGTCAAATTTCTGAATTGGTAAATAGTTTGTTTGTTTTTTACGATTTGATTAAGCTTAAGAAATAATATGTAGATTCACTTTTGATTTTATTTTTATTTTGAGACTAGCTACAGAATCGAAAGATTCTATAGCTAGTCTGTTTAAATTATTTGTTTGGATTATTATCTAAATTTTGATTTCGTTTTATTATTTCAGGTAAACAATAGATTATGGTGCTATGCTTAAGGAAAATAATCATGGGATGAGTGTTTATTAGACTAGTAATTTCCCATTTTGAAAAACAATGTTCATTAATATAAATATTTTTGATTAAAAGACTCCAACATGAGTATCTTTTTGTTACTCTATTTTAGTTAAAAACAAAATTTTAAGAGATTTGTCTTTATCTTGCATGATAGGAGGTAACAGATCAGAGACATGTTTAAATAACTATGTTGCTTGGTGATAGAGGCATGTTTTTCCTGGACCATAGAATGGACATATATTTTCGAAATTAGATGAGAAAGCAGTTTGCTCTTTGGATTTAGACCTGTGTAAACTGTGTAGTATTTTTTCATTGTCTTCTCATGTAATTTTTGATATGAAATGTTATCTGTGTCGAATTAGCTTTAGTTTTTTCTCCACATAAGATTTTATATCATGCTTTTATTTATGTTGTTCATTATCTTTTGGTCTAGTTTATACCTGTGATTGATCATCTATTTCAGTATTTTGAGTTTACTTCTAATGCTATATAGTTGGTAACACCATTACCAAGGATTGGGATTTCTTTCATTCTCAGATATTGGACATCTCAAGGTCACATGATATATAATTATTTATCTTTCTGTCGTCATAAACACACTCCAGAATATGAAACACTTCCTTGAATTTATTCAGGAAGTATTATTCTTGTTTTTGTCATAGGTTTTCACTTGACACGGGATAAGAGGAGCTCACACAAACGCAGAGAGACGATTTTAGTTTATTATTGTGATCAACTAGAGGTTAGTCAATTTATTATTTATGTAATTTGTTTATATGTGAATGAATAATGATTGCATTATTTAAACGTTAATTAGCTTTGTCTGTTTTCGTTATATCATAACAATCATATTCATTCGTTATTTACTAGTTTAATATTCAAATTATTAGAATAAGTTTTATTTATACTTAATATTGTTTAGAAACATCATATTAAACAATCACTTTCGCAAGGATTTGCTCAAACCTTGTAAACTGTATACAATCATTGTACATTAACACTCATAGTTAAAATCATTTGTAATTAATGTGTTGATTGTTAGAATTGCATATTTAGTTAGTTCATTTCCTTTAGTTGTTTTTAGGATCTTAGTTGGCTAGCGGAGCCATAAAACCTGTTAGGTTAGATCATACCAAATGACTTGGGTTAATTAGACAACCACGGTCTAGATATATCCTTCCCGTTGACAGTGTGTCATAAATGACCGTCAACAAATGGTGCTAGAAGGAGGGCCAGACTGACAAGATGGATTTGTAGGAGTCTTTGTTTTGAATGTATTTAATTCCCCATGGCTCCCCAAATTATTGTGTTGGAACATGCTTTCCACTTCTCATTACCTAATATTCCCAATGAGACAGTCTCTCGCTTGTCCAAACTCATCTTTGATGTTTGGGGGGATGTATCTGCAAAATACCATCTTAACAAGTTTTGGGGTAAATGCATCAAGCATGATATTTCTAATTTAAAGGTTTTATGCAAATTGTTCACTTTTACTTTCAGTGGTCGGATTAAAAATTGCTTTGAGTCTTTTCTAGCATATCACATTATTGATTGGTTTCAATTTGTAGAGGAATTTTTAGATTCTTTTGAAATCTATGATTACAATTGAGTATGTGAAGAATTTCAAGCTCTACTAATCAATGATGATTCATCTCTAGAAGGCTTTTCAACAAGAATCCATCATGTTCTCTGTAAATTTAATCTCGATGACATGTCATTTGTACTAAATCTCCTATGTGATGCTTGTGCCCCTTTCATCGAGTCATATTCAATCATGAATGATTAATTAGTTACAAATCTTATCACTCAATTGTGAAAATAATTTTGTTTGCAGGATGAGAAGAATCCATTCGAAAATTTTGAACAAGCAAGGGAGGTAGAATCTATTGAAAATATTCTTACTGACAATCAAACTTGTTTTTCCTCTGAATCATTGTATATTTAGTCCTCAACCATCGTGGGGGAAGATTTGAGGTTGGGTCAAGCTGAATATCCATATTCTTCTAACTCTTGCTCTAATTGGTACTTCAATTCAGGTATTGAAGAACACTTAGGTGATGATAATGATCTTAAGCATTCTAACATTCCTATGACACTGACTAGAGATGTAAATCTTCAATTTGAAGAAGAAACCTTAACCCTTCATCCACAAATCATACCTTATCCACAGGAAATATTAGATGTTTGTCATGAAAGTTTTGAATTGTCTATCATACATGAGGCGAATTTAGACAATCATATTATGTTGAAGGATTTATCACCAAAATAGAGTGAAAGTTTTAAAGAAAGTGAAGAGGAATGTCTTGAGAATACCATTGTTAAATATCATAGCTCAAGAGATTATTTTCATGTGCTCATTAATGATTCCTTTTAGTCTTTATATCCCGATATCTTAGATTCTAGTGGATATGATACTTTACCCACAATATCTTACTCTTTTCCATCACAATCATATCCTTTCAATATGCCAAGATTTTGTGAAATTAATTCCAAACATAACATTTATGAAGTCGGATTTGACGCTCTTTCACTTTCATCACTCACATGGAAAAAAGACATGTTGCAAGATGATTTTACATGATTTATTTTTGGAAAAGACGATGCATTCATTCTTATGGAGATCGAATATTCTACATTGCATATTCATTCTTTGGTTAGTTTGAATTTTAATGATTATGCTTCGCATTTTGAAACGATCTATATCATCAAAGGAAGTGTTCAAACCAATAATCTAATTGATGTCATGAATCCTCTTATGATGTGTTCCCCATTGATATATCTAGTTCATCGAAGTCATAGTTTGCATCCTAATTTTTATGACAGGATATTAGAATGGCTTGAGGATTCATATCTAAAAAATATTCATAATAAAGATAAAGTTGTGATTGCTTTGTTTCTACCAAAATATATAGGAAGTAAGCATGACATGATTTTTTTAGATCCTCCATGTGAAGAAATTGATGAACACTTGGAGAATTGTCAGGAGGATGGGGCACTTCAGCCTTGGCTGATAGATATGTTAGGTCCCCATAATATAGACAAGTTTTCCAAACTTACTTACACTATTCCATGCCATTATGACCCATATCACGACAACATTGCAGAATGGTTGGAGGATTCATACATCAAGAAGTTTCAAAAGAATGGTAAGGTCATGCTTTCTTTGTTTTTAAATGAATATATAGGAGTTAAACATGACACATTTCTTTTGTATCTGCAAATACTACATTCTTTTATTCTGATTTTTTACTTTTTATGCCTTGCAGGATTGAAGATGCTCTTGTGGTTGCACTGGAAATACGATTTTACTTAACGTTTTGATCTATTTAGTAGTTAGAGTAGGTTTAGGAGTAGGTTTCCTTTAGTTTTATTTCTCACTATTTCTCTTTGTAATAATGCATTTATGAACACATGTGGGTATACCAGGAGAACCATAATATGAATGTTGCCAGGGAAGTCCACTTTAATCCTTTTCTCTCTACTTTTCGTTGGATATTTATTTTCAAAAAAGCATTATCATCATGGAAATTTTTAAATGGAAAGTAAATATATAAGTAAATTTGAACTATCAATTCACCCAAATTCAACCCGAACCCAAGGTTTCATGAGTAGGACCGCACTCATATTAATAAGGATTTTTCTATTTTTTTTTAGTCTCTCAAAGAAATACTTCATCTGAGAAAAGTCAGACTTACCACCTGTAAATATCCCTAGCTTTTGTATTTCTTTTGTTTTATTTTTTTGCCTCTTTTGTTTCCTTAATAATTATTTTTGAATCACCATTCATTATTGAAGGGAATTGGATATTTCACTAGCAGCAGTTGAAATAGTTCAAAGCATTTGAACGTTAATTTCTAAACTCAGATCAGTTATGATAAGTCTTTGCCAGAATCATTGTTCCTGGTTTTTTGTGGAAATCTCAGGGAAATAAGACTATATTTAAAAACTTCTTACATCGTCCCAAATCTAATGAGATCAACTCACAGAGCTTCCCCATTCCTGAGATGATTTCTTGACTGAAATCTAAACATCCAAATTATGATGAAAGTTATCAGTTCTCAAAGAACAAAAAAAAAAAAAATATTAAGATCAATCCTATCATTACATGGCTGTGAAATCTTCAGTATCACAATGCTCTCTTGTTATCGTGAAGTTTTTGAAAATTTTATAAAAAAATTTAGAGAGTTGGAAGCATTGTAATGTGGGGGAATTACATGTAAACCCGTCGAGATACTGAACAGGCCTGCTAGCAGCGGGTAAATGAAGACATGATACCAAGACAACTTCATCGGGGTACTAGAAAATCCTACTGGCAGTGAAGCAATGTCATGTTCAAAGATATTCAGGAATATTTTTAAATTGCTCGGGTGTCAAGATATTTTTATCATAGATGGACGACTTTTGGATGGGATCAAAGTATTGGAGAGGGCTAAATGACACCCTTATCGAGGCTATAAATGCCTGCTAGCAGCAGTGGACCTATCAATGATATTGGTGTTACTTGTATAAATGTTGTTACCATTTGATTGAAACAAAATTTCGGAATACAATCTTTTGGCGAGATTTTCTTCGATGATATGACTGTGTTATTTTTTTGTGTTAATGTCAAAACGCTTGATCTATTTCTTAATTGTTCTTAGTAACTATATGATTTATATTTTACCCGATATAAATTTCTGATGATGCAGAGATAACTATTTC
This sequence comes from Picea engelmannii, assembly GCA_009831015.1. Classification (NCBI taxonomy): domain Eukaryota; kingdom Viridiplantae; phylum Streptophyta; class Pinopsida; order Pinales; family Pinaceae; genus Picea; species Picea engelmannii. The sequence continues at coordinate 54,464 of ML786474.1, read as the reverse complement.
ACCCAGCGTGTCTCCATTGTTGGCAGATAACAATTCATGCAATTTGTATCATTGTAAAATGTCGTCTTAATCGGATAAAAAAAATTGTAGCTGCCCCCTTCTCTTTGCAAAGATTTTTATCATCTTTTGGTTTTGAAAAGATTTGTTTGATTAGCTGTGTGTTTATCTATCATTTCTCTTGTTCAATTTCATGACTGTAAGCATGAAATTAGAACAAGTTTTGGTTTGAGGGCATCATACAATTTGTGGACTTTCCTTTTTATAAATTGGATAACACATAAGGGCATCTAGTATTTTCATAAACCTTTAAAGATTGTAAATCTATCATGTTATTGGTTGACCCCCTACCATAGTGCATGAGTTATCCACCTTGGGGTTATGACTTAGGCATTCTATTCCTTGATTATTTTTTATTTTCACATCCATGATCACACAACAAACAAAACGTTGGTTTATTTTGAAATACGAATCCTATCCTTTCTAGTCATATCACAGTCTCATCGTCCTGGTACAGGACTAACAGTCATACCTTCAAACATTAATCCTTAGTCCTGCTAGCACAAACATGCATTCATTGCTTCAGGTGGTAAGTTTTTTGTTTTTGGGTTTGGCAGCACTTGACAGAGTGGTTTTCATTTTTGCTTTGCCTCCTGGATTACCTTCGAAACTATGGCTCTTGTAGTAGTGTAGATTCGAATGGCCCTGATGTTTTACACAACAGTGATTATATAGCAGAGTTCAAACCCGTAATTGTATAACAAATACATGGTTTTGCGGGATGAATTTTGAGCAAACAGTTACGAATTTGGCAAAAATGTTAAAAACCCATTTCCGAAACGAGGTCGTTTACCTTCCACGCAGGAATTTTCTTCAAAAACAAACCTATTTCAGAGGTATTCTTCGTTTTATGAATAACAATTTCTCAAAAAAAAATTGTTTCATTTGAGGAATTTTATTTCCCCTTTCCTCTGTGTGGATTTGAAAGCTTTTCTACCCTGAGGAATACAAAACCCTTCCAATAGGAATAAACCATTTTCCTAAAACATATTCAGGTCCTGGGAATTGTAATGGCTTCTATTCAAGGGAACAGAGGTATTATGCCAACATTCTATACCTAAAGATGTGTCTTGCTCAAGTTATAGTACAAGAAAAGACCCCAAATTCAGACTACAAGTAAAACCTCCCATATCTGGAACCTTTATATTTTGATGAGTGTTCAACACAGATTCAAAAAAACTACACAGACATCCCATACTTGTAAATGTGTATTAAACATACTTTGATGCAAATTAGAGATCTGAATTGCAGAGAAATATTCTTCAGGAAATCAGGGGATATTGTTATTCTTCCAAATTCATAGTTGTTATAAATTCAGACATGTCTGATGCCTCTCTATCAAATTTCTGAATGGGTAAATAGTTTTTTTGTTTTTCACGATTTGATTATGTTTGAGAAATAATATGTAGATTCACTTTTGATTTTATTTTTATTTTGAGACTAGCTATAGAATCGAAAGATTCTATAGCCAGTCTGTTTAAATTATTTGTTTGGATTATTATCTAAATTTTGATTTTGTTTTATTATTTCAGGTAAACAACAGATTATGGTGCTATTCTTAAGGAAACTAATCATAGGATGAGCATTTATTAGACTAGTAATTTCCCATTTTGAAATACAATGTTCATTAATATAAATATTTTTTATTAAAAGACTCCAACATGAGTATCTTTTTGTTACTCTATTTTAGTTAAAAAAAACTTATTTTAATAGATTTGCCTCTATCTTTCATGATAGGAGGTAACAAATCAGAGACATGTTTAAATAGCTATGTTGTCTGGTGATAGAGTCATGTTTTTCCTGGACCATAGAATGGACATATATTTCGAAATTAGATGAGAAAGTAGTTTGCTCTTTGGATTTAGACCTGTGTAAACTGTGTAGTGTTTTTTCATTGTCTTCTCATGTAATTTTTGATATGAAATGTTATCTGTGTTGAATTAGCTTTAGTCTTTTCTCCACATAATATTTTATGTCATGATTTTCTTTATGTTGTTCATTATCTTTTGGTCTAGTTTATACCTTTGATTGATCCTCTATTTTAGTATTTTGAGTTTACTTTTGATTCTAGATAGTTGGTAACACCATTATCGAGGATTGGGATTTATTTCATTCTCAATTATCGGACATCTCAAGGTCACATGATATATAATTATTTATCTTTCTGTCATCATAAACTCGCTCCAGAATATGAAACACTTCCTTGAATTTCTTTAGGAAGTATTATTTTTGTTTCTGTCATAGATTTTCACTTGACACGGGACAAGAGGAGCTCACACAAACGCAGAGAGACGATTTTAGTTTATCATTGCTAATCAAATAGAGGTTAGGAAATGTATTATTTATTTGATTTTTTTATATGTGAATGAATAGTGATTGCATTATTTAAACATTAATTATCTTTGTCTATTTCCATTATATCATAGCAATCATATTCATTCGTTATTTACTATTTTGGTATTCAAATTATTAGAATAAGTTTTGTTTATACTTAATCTTGTTTAGAAACATCATCTTAAACAATCACTTTCGCAAGGCTTTGGTCAAAACTTGTAAACTGTATATAATCATTGTACATTAACACTCGTAGTTAAAAGCATTTGTAATTAATGTGTTGATTGTTAGAATTGTATCTTTAGTTAGTTCATTTCCTTTAGTTGTTTTTAGGATCCTAGTTGGATAACAAAGCCATAAAACCCATCAGGTTAGATCATACCAAATGGCTTGGGTTAATTAGACAACCCCGGTCCAGATCTATCCTTCCATTGACGGTGTGTCATAAACACTCGTCAACACATTCCTGCATACAAATTGTATATCGCAGAACTCCAGGTATTGTTTGCTAGTCGTGGGACATTGGAAACACAATCCTGAGCCCGCCAGTCCGGGAACCCGCAATCGAAAAAGTGTCTAAGTATGGAACAAGGAAATGATAGGCTGAACTCGATACACAGTAAATTTATAATGTCATGGAGATACAACCAACTAGGGGATAAGTATTGAAAGGAACGACGGATGGTCGGGCTCGTGATGGGGCATTCTAGTGGACAAATTGTATATCGCGGAACTCCAGGAACTTTTTGCAAGTCACAGAAGATTCGAAACACAATTTTGAGGCCGTCAATCCGGGAACCCGCAATCAAAAAATTGTCCAAGTATGGAATAGGGAAATGCTAGCCCAGACTTGTTTTCGCTAATATATTGAAATTTGTAATAGCTTTCCCATTACCCGGAAAAATCTTCTATGCATGTTTCTGGACAAGTTCTATAGGGATGGTTAGTCCTCGAGGCTTTTGCTTATTAATGATGATCTTTAGAGTTTTTTCATGATGGCGTCTTAGCATTAAACCATTGTTGTTGCATATTTGGAAAGAAGTACCGGGATGGATGGAACATGAAACAATGACTAGGAATTGGAGATTTCATGAACCCACCAATGCGAGGATCTAAAATAGGGTGGCAAGGTCTCCCCAGAAGACGTGAGGCCTCGACGGTCAAATTGTATCACTCGAAACATTTGAACACATAATGTGTAACACAGTAGAGGGGACGATGTCGGAGTCCAACAATCAATTTGTATAGCAGAGGTCCAGGTGCCAATTGTTTCATACCAGTGTGTTTAGTTATCACTAGGAAGACCATAATTAATATACATTGGGAAGGGCACAAAGTTAGTGGGACTGAAAGGAAAGAACAAATACTTTGAAACATTTGTGAACCCTGGTAGAGTGAAGCTTGCGAGTTCAAGGAGTTTGAGGTGGAATTGTAGATCACAGAAGTTTTGAGTGCAAGATGTATATCATGTAACAAGAAGCAATAGATTTTGAAAGCGCCAACCCAACAACTGCGACCATAAAATTGGATACGTATGGAAAGGAACAATGGTCGGTCAGATTCGTCATGTGAGGATATAGATGGAGATGAATATATATTAACCCGCCAACCCTAGAACCCGTGATCATAGAAAGGTGACTAAGTATATAACCAGAAAGCGATAATAGACGGGAAGAAGAAAAGGGGAAAAGGGATAAGTATCTCACAGAACAACATCTACTGTTCGTTTATTAATTCCAATATTTTCGAACCCCTGGTGAGTTCTCACTAGTAAAATCATAAATTGTTGATCACTAAAGTTATTTGGGTGCAATATGTATATGACAGAACATGGGACATAAGTGTTGGATACTGGAAACCCGGGACCGCGGTCGGTCTGGCTCATGGTGTGAATATATAGATAAATATCAACATCTGCCAATCCGTGAATCCAGGAAGCCATGATCATAGAGATGCGACTAAATATAGAACCACAAAGGGATAATAGAGGGGGAGAAAACATGGAAAATTTAAAGAGAAAGTGTTTATATTTATTCCAATAGTATTCATATTAATATATATTAATAGATTATTTTTGGTCCAAATGTAAATCATATTCCAATTTGCAAGATGTT
>ML786474.1:24577-44058 GCA_009831015.1 Picea engelmannii | reverse complement strand
CCCCCCCCCCTCTTCCACTTTCTCTCTCTCTCTCCCTCTGCCTGTTTTTCCCTCCCTCCCCTCTCTCCCACCCTTTCTCTCTCTCCTCATTGTTAGTCTCAATATCACTCTCTATGCCCCTCTTTCTCACTCTACTCCCTCTCTTTGTCTCTCTATGTATCCCTCCCTTCCTATCACTCTCTCTCTACCCTCTCTTCTATGTTTCCCTCTCTGCATCCCTTCCTCTCATTATTTTTCTCTCTACCCCTCCTATATGTCTCCCTCTCCCTCCCTCTCACACTCTCACTCTCTACCCATACTCTTTGTCTTTCTCTCTTGCCATATCACACAGTCTCTCTCCCCTGCTTCCTCTCTTTGTCCCCCTCCCTCCCACCCACTATCTCTTGTATTTCTCTCCTACATCTACACCTCTTGCCTACATTTACCCCTCTCTCTCTACCCCCTCTCTATCTTCCTCTCTCTCCCTCTCACACTCTCTCACACTCTCTCTATTTCTCTTCAATGCCTTTCTCTCACTGTTGTAGGTGAATCCCCCTGCGGACAAGTGGATTCTCTCTTGGTCTCTAGACTCCTAAGGCCAAGACAGAAATGTTCTTAACATGGACACTAACTTTCTTTTAGATCTAATCAAGCTAATGAATGAAAGAGAAGGAGAAAGATATGTACCTTATCATCGATGTATGTCCTTGCAAAGTCCCAACTGAGCTTCGATCCTGAGCTCCCTGATAGATCCTATAGGACAAACAAAGATACAATAGACTACCTACTCTACTAATATTAGCTCAATCATAGATCCATCTACTGCATACAAACTCATATGGAACAAGCATAAGTTTGAAAGAAAGAGGCCAAGCATTGATTATGTTAATGAGAACAAGTAAAAGTACTTACAATCCTTTGAATGAAGGTGCAACAACTGCTTCCAGTTCTTCTTGTCAAACCCTTTTTCTCAAGTAATATAAACTGATTGATTTGAAGACATATCACTCATGAGATCATAAGTTTCACATCTCCAATCTTTTCCATGTCAATACCTTCTTATGAGATCATAAGTTAGGTATAATTCTCAATATCCATTGTACCTTTCACCATGAGAACGCCTCCTTATATAACCTTGGAGAGGTCCAACCACTTGAGAGATATTTGGGATAAGTTGAGGATTCCTCTCCTTCAGTTGAGGATCTTCCCTAATATCATGCCTTGACCATCTATTCAAATCCAACTACCTTTAGGAATTGAGGGATTCTTCCCTCATTTGCCTCAACAAACCCAGAATTTGCCAAAAAAAGGGTAGCTCTCCCCCAAAAGGTTGCACAGGGCACTCAAACACTCCCCCAAAGAGGATCAGGGAGCTCCATCACTCCCTGATAATGGGTAGGGGAGCGCTCCTCTCCAAAAGTCATTTTTTAGTGGTTCTTTCAGTGTCAAAAGGTTTGTACTCCCTGTCAAGTGACTTCTCTTCTTCCAAACTAGTCTTTGGGGTGTCTTAAGTATCTTTGTGATGTCATTAGAGGCACGACATGGGAAAGATTGCAGTATGATTCTTATGACACTTGAAACACTTGTGGTCAAGATGTGACACTTGCGGACAAGATGCGACACTTACAACACTTGTAAGGACGACACTTGTGACACCATTGAAGTGAGTAATTTTGAGGTGTAACAGATTTCCCCCCAAAGTATGAAGTTAGAAGACGATGATGAATGAAGTACTTTGTAGACTTTTTCAAGCAAGGGTATGGATGTAGAGAGACCAGAAAAAGATGCACACAACCATCAAACAAATATTATGACATGTTTCAAAAACCAAGGCATGCATACCTATGCTTGAGTGATAAAGACTTTTTAAGTATGTCCTCCATAAAATACACTGCAAATCCATAATTATATTGACAAAATGGTATAGCCACCACAGACACAATGTGGATCTATACTCCTATGACCTGAATTGATTATAGCCACGAAGAATACACAGTGGATCTATGAGATGACAAGACATAGCCACGACCAATACAAAGTGGATCTATGTAACACTATATGTGTCATAGTTCAAAAGAAGTCCTTCGCAACCTAGGCAAAGTATACATAAGAGTGAAAACTCAACCCAGGGTCTTCTTACCGATCCCGATGTAGTACAGATATAACCATGTGAATAGATGTCCTGATGTCGAACATAGCAGAAACCACTTGATTACCGGTCAATGATGTAAACCATTAACAAGCGCGAGGGAGATCACCATTGATGTCAATGATTCCCAAGGTACTCTAGTACATTCCAACGAATGCGAGTGAATGAGCTAAATTCAAACATTTGTGGAATCATCCGATCAGTGGTCAATGATTTAAACCCACTGTCGGATGCAAAGAGGCCTGCCATTAAGGCATATAGGTCCCAAGGTACTAACTGGTTTCTATGTATAGCTCCCAGATAATGTGCTGAAGTTGACAGAAATAGACTCATCGAAGGAGGTCCTTGATGTATCCCACATCAATGACACGAAACGGTCATAGAGATGTAATTGGTAGATCAAATGAACATGGACTGACACAGGTATTGAAACAATATATTTCTGATGGCTGACTCTCGAGGCAGATACTTCCCTTGAACAATGAGTCACAACAACAGAAACTTGACATGGACCAAGACTTGATGATGTAGTGGATGTTGTGACTTTCGTCAGGTCACCCAAAGAAGTAAAACAAACTCATAGGATTGGCTCAGTGCAGAGGTTTAGTGGATTAAAATGTGTGCAAAGACAAAGTGTTGTGTTCAAGGGTGACCGTAAGGGCTACTGGTAATGTTCTCAAAAACTGCTTAGCTTGCTTCTTTCAATTTTTCCCCGATCCAAATAGATGAGTACCTCTTTTTAATTTAATGAGCTCAAGGAGGGTAAAACATGCTCGATATGACTCACCTTCGGTAAGTCCCTCTTCCATTGTTTAACGAACTGGAAGAAGTAAGGGTTCGATCCCATATGGTCCCTTCAATGTATGATTGTTTAACGAGTCTAGAGAAGGTAAAATCAATGTTTTTTCATATTTAGAGAGTTTGAAAATAACTTAAAGACGACTCCAAAGTTGTCCTTTTTCATAATGTTAGTCTCACGAGGCTGAAAAAGAGATAAATTATCACTCTAAAGACGCCCTTTCAAACATTTGAATGAGTGGGAAAGGAAGCAAGATCACTCGGCAATATTTTCATGTTTAGAGAGTCTGAAAAAAGCTTAAAGATGACTCCAAGGGGTTCCTTTTTCGTTTAATCATGCGGTTCTGAAAAAGAGATAAAAGTTGACTCGGTTACATTCTCATGTTTTTTCGAGCATGAGAAAGAACAAAGACTAAGCTCGGTATTTCCCCAGCTTGAAAGCTAGTGGCTTAGCTCCAGAATGATAATCACAAGCTAGAGACATGCCCTCCAAGCTTCAATTCATTCACCGGCGTTGAGGTTGTCACCAATTTCTCTACTAGATGGAGAAAAAGGATAAGAGTGGATAAAATGAAGGTTCAAAAGAGGTGATTGTTTCATTTTTTAACGAGCTTGACACGGGAAAATAACTATGCTCAGGGTTCCACGTTCAATCCCTAGATTGTTGTTTCATTTTTTAACGAGCTTGCTACAGAGAGGAAAAACTGTGCTCAAAGATTTTGTTTCATTTTTTAACGAGCTTGATACAGAGAAGAGAAACTGTGCTCATGACCTCTATTTCATTTTTTAATGAGCTTGTCACAGAGAAGAAAAACTATGCTTGTGACCTCTGTTTCATTTTTTAACGAGCTTGCTACAGAGAAGAAAAACTATGCTCATAACCTCAGTTTCATTTTTTAATGAGATTTCCACAGAGAAGAGAAATTGTGCTCGTGACCTCTTCTTGATCATGGATTCCAGGAGAATAACGCTCTAGAGGGACACCATGTCAAGGGAAAAAACTTGGTCATGGCTTCCAAGAGAGCTTCACTAGATGGAAGAAAATCACCATGGAAGGAACACATGTCGAGGGTCGTGACAGGGGTAAGGAGATCAGGCTCCAATGGCCCTACCGAATATATCACCATGTCAACTACCGAATCCAAATAATCGGAAGTTGAAGGAATGGGAGATGATAGAAAATTGACATCAAGAGGGGAGATAGAGTGTATATATTCCCGAATTTATTCACGAGGGGGAAGAAAAGAGGATTGATGATGGTTATCATCCCGAGGTAGCTTGTCAATGCTCAACATTGACATAATAGATTCATCAGAGGGAAAAATTGGGGAAATGTAATCGATCGCAGACGACAAGGAACTTAACCGTAATGGCATCGAGTAATTGTCGGGTGCCAATAGATGTTCGTCATCCAAAGAGGGAGAATCAGATTGGATAGAAACATATGAGGTTTCGACTGAACTAAGTGGCATGGTGTCACCTAGAGCATCGAATTCCAAAGGACTAGATACAATCCAAGGGTCAGATGATTCCAAAGATTGATAAGTCACGATCGAAATCATATCAATGGTGGAAATATGATGTGTAGTCGGTGGAAGTGGTGTAGGGAAGGTAGCCATAAGGCTAGTATCTTTCGGTAATCCAACACCAACAATTTCATACGTGATCTTGTGGTCTCCCAAGAAAGGAATGTTGTTGGTAGCAGGAGCGCGAGCATCGATCGTGCAGAAATCTAACTGATCAACAGTGACAATTTTTCCCTTATGAGGAAATTTTACACATCGAAAGATCAATGAGGCAACAACAGTCATAGCATAAAACCAACTTATTCCAAGTAACAAGTTGTAATCGAGGGGAGCATCAACCACATCAACATCAACAGTGATAGTTTTTCCACCCAATTGAATGGGGAGGGACTATAAAATCCCATGGGTATGGAAACCTCTCCCATTGAAGGTGCGTAACATCCTTGGAGATTTGTTAAGTGTGGGTGATTTTAAACCTTTCCAACATGCAAATAAATGACACAAGTTGAGGCTCCCTCATCCAGAATAGTTCGGTGGATTTTTTGATTGTGAACAACAACATCAACTTGGAAAGCAAGTTGGTGGGAGATTCGAGATGCATAATTGTCTAGGTTAAACATGATATGGTTGGACAACTCAGGGTCAACAATGCTAATAGCATCCAAGAGAGTTCTACGTTGATTGGGGAAGTGTTGTAGAACTTCTAATGCAGACATAGCACAAGGTGCTTGAGTCAAATCTTCAACAACGTTGTAGTTCTGGGCGGCACGTGAACTAGGATTAAAGGTAGATTTGTGGATAGTGCTCTTAGGAGGGTGTAAGATAGATTCAAACGTAGGTTTCTCAATATGAAGTGGTTCAGATAGAGGATTAACTGATGGAGGAATAACGAAGGACAGTGATGGATCGGGTAAAGTATTGTTACCATTAGTGACCTTTCCTTTTTCAGGGTTACCTGGTGTGTCGTATGTATTAGAGAAAGTGGTAAAATTAATCCCATTAAACATATAAATATGTGCACTCGTCGAGGCCTCATCATGAGGATGGCTAGAACTTCCCCCAGGAGAGGGGGTTTGAGAAACCATGGATTAATACTGTGGAAAAGGCTGAGTAAGCACAACGGGTTGTGAATTTCTTTGGAAAAGTTTGGCCACTTCATTACGATGTGGAAATTCTCAAGTGTAGTGATCGTCACCACAAATGATACATGGGAATTTCAGTTTCCATTATGGTTTCTTTTTGGTAGCAGGTGTTTGAGATTGATTTTTTGGTTGTTCATTGTTATTAGTATTTTTTTATTTATGTTTTTTCTTCTTCTTACCTCCTGATTATTGTGAAGGGGCAGATTGAATTGCATTCACCTCAGATATCTGAGTTTGGGGGGAGGTAGAGGAGAGTGTGGTCGACTGGGAAGTAGATTGAGTTTTGATGGAACCAATAATACCATCCGCATGAGATGAGGATGACATCTTGGATGGATCAGTATTATCTCAAGCAACATTTGGAAGAAAATCATACAAAGTACCAAATTGTGAATAAACCAAATCTAAGTACTAAGCCTGAGCAATGGTTTCTTCCTCAGTGACTGCGCCACCCATAGCGACATCACAAGCGATTAGGGGCAAAAGTGATTTAGTAAACCATTCTGCCAATAATATGTCAGGAATGATTACCTTGATCATCCTTTGTCGTCGTCTCCACTCATGAATATGGTCAAAGATATGCACGAAGTCAGTTTGACGAAGGGAGGTCAAGATTTTTGTACCCGTCTCCTAGTGAATAGGTAGTTGAAAATGCGTGAGGAAAGACATGGAAAGGGAGTTGAAATCATGGAAAGAAGCACGTGGTAGTTCGATATACCACTTTGTTTTTGAGCCCGTAAGTGTTCACTAGAAAATATGCAAACATATAGAATCATCCATGAGTGAATTTGATGAACACCACAAATGGAAATTCACCACATGGTTGTCTGGATCTTCGCCAGATTTTATGTCAAATTTTGGAATATCGGAAGGAAGTTTAGTTGGAATAACCGGCCAAACCGGTGAATGAAAAATAGGATCATTAGTTAACCGATACAAGTCTACTAGATATAGAGTCATAAGGAAAGGTAGTTGTCAGTTAATTTGTGGATGATACTAGTGTGGCATAGGAACACCAGTAGGACCATAAACTGGGTTAGGTGGATAGTTGTAACCAGTAGGTCCTCCTACATATGGTTGTTTCTAACCGGGAGAAACAGGATTCGATGATGGCTAAGAAAAATTTGCATAACCCGGTGGCTTCTGAGCATTATAAGACGGGTGATTTGCTTGCCCAGAAAGAGGATGAACATTGTGCCCTTGAGGGTGGTAAGGAGTAGATCCTAGAGGCGGATACACATTAGACCCATGGAGAGAATAAGGTTGTTGTCCTTGAGGATAATAAGTCCAAAATCAACTCGAGAGGCTCCCACACATAATCGTGGGTGTACCTTCAAGTGACCCCCAATATACGATCCGACCACTACAAAAAGTTGAATCACGGAGGGATAATCTCCGTAACTCACCCAAATGAGACCTCGTGCATAACCCCTGTGTGAGAGGGGGATCCCACAAAGCCTATACGAAAATTGGATTTGACTCTCCCTATCTCAGGATGCTAATGTTCATTTTGAAAATGTTGAAGAGTTGTACTCACAGCCTAATTTAAAGTGTTAATCCTAGTCTAATGTTGGTGGAAGATCCTAAAAACAAAAATGTTCTAGAGAATTTTTGAATTAGCATTAATTTTATGGCTGTTCTTTACTCAAAGGGTGTATGACAATGAAACTGATGGTATGATGACTCAGTTCCCAAAAATTCACAAGAAGATAATAAGAAGTCGTTTCTTTCAATGAATGGATATTTAAGGAAAACAGAAAAGTTGTTTTCACTATCAAACACTAATATGCAATGTCCTCAAACAATTTGTTTCTCACTCAAATCTAATGTAATGCTAAAAATTTCATAAATGCCTTCTAATATCCAAACCAATCACTAAAATATGTCATTTTGTTTATATGTGAATGATAATCAGATGCAAGACTTCTAAATGTCAATCAAAGTTCAAGATTAAACAATCAGAAGCAAACCTCACACAAAACAAAAAATACACTCTCATAGTGAAATAGACAAGAAGGACAAAGATAACCAAATTGAAAACAAGAACCAAAAAATCCTCAAACAAAAGAGAAATGATGGAAATTTGACCTTAGAGATCAAATGAAAAGGTTCACAGACCTTTGGATTTCATCACAAAAGTTTTCACTCAATCAGATAAAGGAGAAGAAAACAGCAAGTTAACTCTAGGTCAGCAAAGACAAAGAGTGGCTTCAAGGCAGGGAAATAAGATTTCAAAATCCCAAACAAAAGAGGATGAATCCTTAGAAAACAGGGTGTTGAAAGCCAATAACTAAGATGGACTGAGAGTATGAGACTCTGAGAAAATGCAAAAGACAAAATTGAACCCAAAAATTGAAAAACTAGAGGGTTTTTCACTGAAAATGGGGTAGTGCTCTGGTGTAAGGGGTACCAGAGCTCTCCAACACTCTATGTAATACCACTAGGGAGTGTTGGCACTCTGCTAACAAGGGCAGGGGAGCGCTCTGCTACAAAATCTTAGAAAAGTTCCCAGAAACTCAAAAATTCAAGAAACTTTAGTCAATCATGGTGATCATGATGACATAAAGAGGCAATCAAACCAATCTAAGAATAAAAAAGAAAATATGGAGAATATCCAATCAGTGGGGAAAGGGCCAAAACAATAACTGGGAATGGAAACAAAAATCAGAGCTCATCCCTAGTGGAGTTGTCAATTTCTGTTGTAGGTGAATCCCCCTGCGGACAAGTGGATTCCCTCTTAGTCTCTAGACTCCTAAGGACAAGACAAAAAAAATTTTAACATGGAAAATGAATTCCTTTTATATCTAATCAAGCTAATGAATCAAAGAGAAGGAGAAAGATATGTACCTTATCATTGACATTTGTCCTTGCAAAGTCCTAGCCGAGCTTCGATCTTGAGCTCCCTGATAGATCTTGTAGGACAAACAAAGATACAATGGACTTCCTACTCTAATGAGATTAGCTCAATCATATATCCATCTACTGCAGACAAACTCATATGGAACAAGCATAATTTTAAAAGAAACAGGCCAAGCATTGATTATATTAATGAGAACAAGTAAAACTACTTACAATCCTTTGAATGAAGGTGCAACAACTTCTTCCAGTTCTCCTTGTCCAACCCTTTTTCTCAAGTAATCTACATTGGTTTCTTTGATGACATCTCACTCATGAGATCATAAGTTTCACATCTCCAATATTTTCCATGTCAATACCTTCTTATGAGATCATAAGTTAGGTATAATTCTCAATCTCCATTGTACCTTTCACCATGAGAACACCTCCTTATATAACCTTGGAGAGGTCCAACCACTTGAGAGATATTTGGGATAAGTTGAGGATTCCTCTCCTTCAGTTGAGGATCTTCCCTAATATCATGCCTTGACCATCTATTCGAATCCAACTACCTTCAGGAATTGAGGGATTCTTCCCTTTTTTCCCTCAACAAACCCAGAATTTGCCAAAAAAAGGGTAGTGCTCCCCCAAAAGGGTGCATGGGGCGCTCAAACACTCCTCCAAAGAGGTGCAGGGAGTGCCAACACTCCCTGACAGTGGGTAGGGGAGAGCTCCTCTCCAAAAGTCATTTTTTAGTGGTTCTTTCAGTGTCAAAAGGTTTGTACTCCCTGTCAAGTGACTTCTCTTCTTCCAAACTAGTCTTTGGTGTGTCTTAAGTGTCTTTGTGATGCCGTTAGAGGCATGACATGGGAAAGATGGTAGTATGATGCTTATGACACTTGCAAAACTTGTGGTCAAGATGCGATACTTGCAGATAAGATGCGACACTTACAACACTTGTAATGACGACACTTGTGACACCATTGAAGTGAGTAATTTTGAGGTGTAACACTCACTCCCTCCCACACTCTAACAAACTCACTCTCTACCTCCCATATTTGTCTTCCACTCTCTCCCTCCCTCACTCTCTCACACACACTTTCTATCCCCCCTCTATGTCTTCCTCTCTTTCCCTCCCACACTCTAACACACTCACTCTCTACCTCCCCTCTCTGTCTACCTCTCTCTCTCCCACACTCTTGCACACACACTTTCTATCCCCCATCTATGTCCTCCTCTCTCTCCCTCCCACACTTTAACACTTTATATCCCCCATTTATGTCTTCCTCTCTCTCCCTCTGATAAAAATTGTTGAAGCTCCATATTTAAGTGATTGAATGTGTATAATTCGAATGCCCTGATTTTTCAGAGTGCTTAATCCATTTATGCATTAAAAAATGGAATTTAAACAAGAGAAAATGATAATTTCACCAAAAAATATTTTTCTATATTATAAACAATACAATTAGCTATTGCACATGGAAATATGGAATGGAAATATGGAAATTGGAATATGATAAACAATAAAATTAACTATTGCAAGTGGAAATATGGAAATTAGAATATGACCAATTATGTACTATTGCTAAGAATACCTATACATATGGAATTATACCACTACTTCACTATTGGTTTGTTCTCTAAAGATTTCAATAATGTGGACAATTTAATTTCCACATACATTTTTCCAGTAGAAAATTTCTCAATATATTTTTATATGTTGTTCTCATAAAACTGTTGGCATGTTCATAGGCAGCTTGTGCTTGTCATTCATGGAAATATCAGAGTGTTCATCGATGGAAAAACAGGAACAACGTAAGATCAGGTGAAGAAGAAAACACTATGCAGAGATCAAATCTCGGGAGAGATACTGTTCTGAGATGCACAGACGAGATCCCATACATCAAGGCTCGCAGAAGGATCAAAGTTTGTGGCCTTTGACACTAATTAGATATTTGAGAAAGCCAAATATAAGGAGGAGGAGTGATAGTGGACGTTGGATCACTAATACTGAATACCTGATGTCTGTTAGATCAGAGTCCAGTGACCACAGGAAGTGCAGAGGAGAAGTATAGATCTGATCCGTTGGAGTTGAGCATCGAGGACCAACATTCATGGGATCCAGTATAACTGCGAAGAGGATAATGGCCGAGAGCCATCCTCCAACTCCAAAAAATGCGAAATCATGATGATATCTGAACCGTTGGATCCATAGGACACATGGCGAGAGATCAACATTTTACTGACTCGTAAACTAGAAAATTCAAAGGTGAGTATTCTTCCAACTTGGAAAAACACAAATTCCCAATAAGATCCAGACCTTTGGATCATAGAGGGTTGTCGACTGTTGATCTGGAGCAAGCTTTGAAAAATCGGGAGTCGGGAGAAGGGAGGTGAGTAGTCCTCGAACTTCGTGAAATGCGAAGTCCCAATAAGATCCAAACCATTGGATCAAAGAGGGCTGTGGGCCGTTGATCTAGAGTATTTCGGATATCGGGAGTTGGAAGAGTCAGGGTTTTCCCATGTTCAAACACCTGACACGTGAAGTCACGATTTGATCGCATCCGTCAGATCAATTTCAAGTGGAAGGACAGGATAAGCTAGAAAAGTTGCATCATAGAAAGATTGATTCGTCGATCCAAGATCCTTATCAAACAAACAACATTCACTTCGGATATAGAGATGCGAGGTGTTTACACTTAAGAAATTTTGAGATTTGAAATCTCCGAAATGCGAAGTTCCGTCAACCGTCGGATCTGGAGATCAGACAATGACCGTTAGATTATGGCAGACCACATCAGTGGACCACATCAACAAGGACAGGTGGAAGACTACATAATCAAGGACACGTGGCACAATCAGACAATGACAAGTGTCAAGTTGATTCGACATTTCAGGAAAGTTGAAATCGCAAATATGAGTGACACGTGGCATATTCTCAACTCATGAAGCGTCATCAAGTGACGCAAGAGTTACGTCACTCTGGGAGTTTTTCTTCGAGATTTTTACCACCAATACTTTTCCAAAGACCCGAAGTCCTGAAGGACAAAATCTCGGAGCGAAGGATAGTCGTTGGATTAAAGAGGACACACGTCAGTGGATTGTCAACTCTGAAAAAAACAAGAAAAGGAAGGATGAATGAGAGTTTGAGAACTGAAATCTCCGAAGTCCATAGACACGAAGGAGATCTCGACCATTGGTCTCAGAGGGACATGCGTCGTTGGATCATGGACTCCGAGTGAAATGCTCCGAGAGAAAACGAGAACTTGAGAATTGAAATTCCTAGAGCCCGTATCGCGAAATCAATCTCGTCCGTTGGTTTGGAGGGACACGTGTCATCTAATCATTGAGACTAAGAATCGCGCGTGGATAAAGGATAGAAGGAAGAACCGTCGATTGAAGAGGACAGATGTCAGCAGATCTTCCATTCCATAAGATATCCAGTCAATAGCAACATGGCTTGAGAGTCTAAAATCCCGGAGCCCGAATCATGAAGGAAACCTCAGTCGTTGATGGAGGAAGGGGAGATCTGGTCAGTGGACTCGAGAGGAAATATCTTAACCATCCGTTCAATATCACCATCAAGATTGTGAGATCGACGGTCATGCTCCATTGCGAGGCCAGAACATGCTCGTGCCTTAATTTTTCATGAGGGAACCACAATTGAAACCATGGTTTTGAAGAAAGGATGTGTGGGGGCTTGTGGTGAATTGCGGGGCAAAAAGCAGTTTTCTATAAACTACCTTTAGACGTTCCCGCAATCGCTTGGTCACATGAAGCTCATAGCCCAATGTCATATCGTGAAATGGAGACAGTGCTCACTAGATAAAAATTAGGAAGAACCTTTTTGAATAAGCGCTTGGTCACCGCCCGTGGTCATGCGATTGAAGGGGTAGAAGCCAAAGAAGCCATAGTTGACTAGTTGTACCTGACAGAGAAGATGAAGAGTCTCGATTGCCATAGAATCTAAGGAATCTCAGCATAATGGGCACTGATGATGAACTCACAGGAAACAAAACTGCCAAAGAAGATGAATAGTTGACATGATGATTAGGAGATGACTTGATGTGAGAAATGCATGAAGAATAGAGAAGTGAATTGATTCTGCTGTCGAGCTATGCAGTAGTGAGGGAGAGCTGCAATGAACAACTAGTGTAGCAGAACAATGACACAGTGAAGAGTATGCAGTGGCATAACGCATGAAGTATGCAAAAGGTCCAAAGAGAGTATAAAAACGTAGAATAGAGAAGAGATGGTTGTTGATGTTGAGTGTGATTCATGTGAGTAGAAGCATGCGCTGTGTAGGAGATAAAGCGCAGAAGAAGTATGGAAAAAAAATGCATATTTGAGAGAAGAACATAAAGCGCAGTAGACACAAGGAGAGAGAGACATTGATGCAAGAAGAGTAGAGTAGTGTAGGAGAACAATGATGAGACTGATAAGCCATAGATAAATGTTGTATCACTATGATAAAGTTGTAAATGAAAAAGATTTATATTTCAGGGTGGAAGGGAGGTGCTAGGGAGGACTGATGTCCTCAGAGTTTCAAGTGGGTGCTTGAACACAAGGAGTTGTAGCTTCCATCTGGTTGCAGCCAGAAAAACCAGGGTGGAAGGGAGGTGCTAGGGAGGACTGGTGTCCTCATATTTTCAAGTGGGTGCTTGAACACAGGGAGTTGTAGCTTCCATCTGGTTGCATCCAAAAAAACCAAGGTGGCAGGGTGGTGCAAGGGATAACTATTGTTCTCTGTTATACAGGTTGGTACCTGTGTGACAGGAAGTTGGTGCTTCCATCCAGTTGGTGCTGGAACACTCAGGGAGTTGGTGCTTCCTTCTAGTGGGTGCTAGAGAAACTAGAGAGTTGGTTCTCTCAACAAGTTGATGCTTTTAAAAAAGAGGTTCTAGCCTCAAGAGGAGTTGGAGCTCATAAGATTGATAATGTAATGAAAATAAATATTACTTATCATATCAAGAAGAAGATGTTTTTCCCTTTATGGGTTTCCTCGAGAAATATATCATTGTGATCATCATTGAGTGTTATGTAAAGGGTTTAAAATGGGCATAGTTGTTGAAGCACAGTAATAATTGATTCACCCCCCCCCCCTCNTTAGAGTTAGATCATTTTATTCAAATGTAGATCGGTAAGCTTAAACATGTCAAGCCATGAAGGAACTACAACCAATAAGGCCCCTTCATTCAATGGAACAAACTTTTCCTTCTGGAAAGTTAGGATAAGAACCTACATAATGGATTTAGGTGCATATGTCTAGGATGTGGTAGACATTGGTTATGTAAATCCAATTGTACTATCTAATAAGGATGACAAGCTAGAATTTAGCTTCAATGCTAAGGCTATGAATGTTATTCTGAGTGGGCTTGCATACGAAGAATTTGTAAAATTTATGAACTTAGAAACTGCCAAAGACATGTGGGACAAACTCATTAGTAGTTATGGAGGTAATGAGAAGGTAAAGGATGCCAAGCTTCAAACCTACATAGTACAGTTTGAAAAACTACAGATGAAAGAAGATGAAACTATTGGAAAGTAGTTTATGAGAGTTGAAGAACTAGTAAATGTAATGAAAGCTCTTGGTGAAGAAATTGAGGAAGCCTATTTAGCTCAGAAAATTTTGAGATCTCTACCAGATAGGTTCAACCCAAAGGTCTCTGCTATAGAAGAACTTAATGATGTAAAAACTTTGGCTTTTGATCAACTTCTTGAAACATTGGCTGCATATGAAATGAGGATAGGTAAAGATAAATCCAACACTAGAGAATCTTATTTTAAAGAAGATAATAATGAGGAATCTGAGCCTGATGAAATTGAAGCAAAATTTGTGAGAAGACTATAGAAAGGATTAGGCAAGTATCAAGGAAATTTTCCCTTCGAGTGTTTTAACTGTGGAAAGTTAGGTAACTTTTCATCTAAGTGTCCACACAAGAAGCATGATTAGAATTCTAAAGGTGAAAAGAAATACAAACCAAGGAGATTTGGTAAAAATAAAAGCTTATGTGTAAACAATGATGACTCTTCAGAGGACACGGATAGAGACTCTTCCTATTAAGATAAGGTTAATGAATTTGTTCTTATGGACAAAGAGGATTATAATAATAAAAGCATAGGAAGTAATGTTGACGATGAAGAAGTTGTCGTTGACTTGGAAGGAGAACTGATCAGTTATCTAGAAGAAATTGCTAGACTTAGATCTAAGAAGAAAAAGAAAAAATAATTGCTAATACAGTTTGATAAAGATAATTAAGGACCTAATGAAGACTTTGCCCTGCTAAGAGTGGAATTAGAAGAGGCAAAGAAAATAGAGGAGATTATGAAACAACAGTTATCAAAAAAGAAGGCAAGATGTGAAGACTGGGAATAAGAGATAGTAAAAACTAGGAAAGAGATGGAGAAGTTTAAAACTTTGTATCTTCAAAATCTACCAAGAATTAAAGCCACAACAAAACTAAACGACATTATGAGCAAACAGAGATCGATGTTGTTGAAGACTAGTTTAGGTTATGTAAATGGTTCAAGCAGCTTACAACTAGAAAGCAAAGAGTCGGTGAAGATGATCAAGGTCCAAGTCAACAGACAATTAGACCATGAGAGTACTCTGTCACCTAAAGCTAATAAAGACAAGATGATCCCTGATAAAAAACAAAGAGATCAGAAGATGGAGCAACAAATTCCAAGGAGAAGGCCATCCTTCAAGTACCAAACTTTCTTTCATGGCTATTGTTTTTACTGTTCCAATTTTGGTCATAATATTGTAAAATGTCAAATTAGGTTTGAGACATGCAACTGAGGAGGTCAAGAAATAGACAATCTTTACAACATAGAACTAACCATCCAATGCATAGACAATGTAACACCAATCACTTTGACCTACTAAACAATGAGCTTGAATGTTATAATTGTCATAAATTCGGCCACAAAGCTGCAAACTTCCATTTGAAGAAGTACAAGGCACATCCAAGGACAAATCCTTTAGCTATAAATACCAACACATGGAAAAAGAAAGATAGTGAAAAATGTGGTCTAGTACTTTCAGCTCAAAAACAAAAAGACCCCTCATATATAGACAGTGGATGTTCCAAGCACATGACTGGAGACAAGGATAAGTTTTTGTCTATAAGTAAAATCAAAACAGGAAATGTAACCTTTGGAAATGATGAACCAGGTAAAATCCAGGGTAAAGGGATGGTGAGTTTGAGTAATGGTAAAGGAAAAGCTCGGGATGTTCTGCTTGTAGATGGGTTGAAACATAATTTTCTTAGTGTAATTCAAATGTGCGACAAAGGATGTGAAGTGGTGTTCACTTCCAAGGATTGTAAGATACAGTCTGTAAACTCAGGACAAGTGGTGGCTAAAGGCATAAGGAAAAAAAACAATGTATATGTGTTGAAAGAAGATAAATAAGAGTGTCATCTAAGAAAACATGATGAAAGATGGTTATGGAATAGGAGACTTGGACATATAAACTTTGACCACTTAATCAAGCTCAAAAATCTTGAGGTAGTAAAAGATCTTCCAAAAATATCAAAGCCACAAAACTCTGTGTGTAAACCCTGCCAAGTAGGAAAGCTAACTAGGACACAATTTAAATACAAGAGCTCTACTTCAACAGAGAAACCACTCCAATTAGTTAATATGGATTTATGTGGACCATCAAGACAGGAAGGCACAGGGAAGGAAAACTACTTTATGTTGATCATTGATGATTACTCTAGACTTACTTGGATTGTTTTTCTCAAAGAAAAAGTTGAAGCATTTGAGAAATTTAAAATATTTAAGGCTTTAAATGAGAATCAAATAGGAAACAGATTAAAGGTTGTGAGATCAGATAGAGGAGGATAATTTATGTCTAGATATTTCAAGGATTTATGTGATAAACATGGGATCGAAAGAGAATACACAATCCTAGGAACCCCACAACAAAACAGACTAGTTGAAAGGCAAAACATAGCAGTTCAGCAAATGGCCAAATCAATGATGAATAAGAAGAACATTGGTCAAACCTACTGGGTAGAAGAAATACACACAACAAACCATATTTTTAATAAATCTCACCTCAGACCACAGAATGACAAGACACCTTATGAGCTCTAGCATGGAAGAACTGCTACAATCAAAAACTTCAAATTCTTTGGGAGTAAATGCTACGTAAAGAATAATAATGAGAACCTTGGCAAGTATGATGACAGGGATGATGAAGGAATCGTATTAGGGTATGATACAAACAACAAAGGATACATATGATATAATAAGAGGTTGCATAAGTTGGTTGATTGTATTGACATAAAAGTTGATGGAGCCCCAGTAAGAAAGGTGACAATACTAAATCAACGACAGAGGATATAGGTGAAGTTGAATATGAACAAGTCCAAGAATCAGAACAAGAAGGCTCCAAGTTAGATGAAGATGCAAATACTTAGGCAGACTCAAATCAACAGACAACATCAAATTCTTCCTCCATAATTACCCAAAAGAATCATCCTGTAAGTCATATAATTGGTGAGAAAGACAAAGGTGTACAAACCAGGAGAAGGATATGTTGATTAAGGTTGGTTGTCATTGATGTCAACCCTTGAAGAAAGCCCTGTAGCACAAAGGTTTGGGTAATGGACCCAATATTGTTTGATGTAAGTATGACTCATTATTGTTTTGTCATGGTTAATAAGAAGTAAATATGGATGACCTCCAAAGTGGTCCCCTTATGGTGAAAGCCCTCACGGGAAGACGCTTTTGGAGTAAGAGAACCCATGTTTAATTGTGGACTAATGAGATGAAGGATAGTGAATTTGTCAGGGAAACTATCCTATATGGATATTTCTTTTCATTCCATTTCCGGTGGTATGTGGAATGTAGCATAACTCCTCACGGTTAGAGAGTTATGGCCATGAGAAGTTCGAGACCCCAGGTTTGGGTAATGGACCCAAGTTTGTTTGATGGGTAACGGTATGAGTTATGATATATTTTTAGATAATACTATTCTATATGGATAGTACATGTCATGCCATTTCTGGTGGTATGTGGAACGTCACATAAATCCTCACGGTTTGAGAGTTATGGCCTTACGAAGTTGGAGGATCCTCATACGTCATCTAGAAGCCCCAAAAGGTCAAAGTAGTCAAAGTAGTTTAATAGATTTTTAAAGGATAAATAATAAAGTGAAGTGATGAATGTATTATAATTCAAATTGAATACAAAATAAATTATTTCAATAATAATTTTAATTGAGAAATTAGAAGTGGGTTAACCCTAAAATAAGGAAAGTCGGCCAAGTGACCTAGAAGATGTTTTTAAGGAAGCTACTTGTAGAGTATAAATAAGAGGAAATGCTATCTCATTTAACACACACTTGAGAATATTGAATATATATAGGTGTCTGAGGTAACCAAGTATATCTAAACCAGAATTTTAAGTGAAGGTGAAGAAAAGAAGGCCGAAATGCAAGGAAGGATAAATTCTTTTGATGGTGTTTTCTAAGGTATGTTATTTACAGGTCATCTCACCATTTTCGCTATAAATTTTTTTTCTATAATAATTCAGACCATGAAATTGCTATTCCATTGCGAAAACATATTCAAGTATCTGTGGTAAAAAATTCATCATGTGTGTTTTTGTATTTTGGGAGTTACACTCCGTGGAAAACAGGGTTTGTGGCTAGTCCTAAAAGTAGTCAAAAACAGGTATTTCGGGTAACAACATCGTAACTTATTCATAACAGATCCAAATTCAATGATACCAAATGTTTTGGTTAGGTTACAGTCTATAGTATGTTGTGTAACTGTTTCATATCAATTCAGAAAATATTCCATGCGGAGCACGCTCTACAAGGTAGCTCTCTAGAATAAGCCAGAATTCAGCAAGGTATGTCTTTTTTACTATAAATCCTTTTATGAGAGGTTCAAAGTAGTGAAACTTGGAGGAATTGTATAGAACACACTGAAGAACATTGTGTATCAATTTTAGATCTTTATACATTACAGGTACAAAGTTATGATTACTTCAACTTAGGGTTGTTGACTAATCCAAAACTAGGCATGTGAGACTAAAGAAAAGTTTGATGAATATGTTAGTCTCTTGTTGTTAAATTTAAGGAAAGTTTGAAATAATGTTATCATATAAACTAGGTCTATTACAAAGCTACAAATCATATTTGGATGATGAAATTGATGAGGGATTTTGGTTGAGTTACATGTTGAGTACTTGGTTGAAACAAGTAGTTGATGAGTTGGCACATACATGAGGTGTATAGTTGATAATGTTGGTTGATGAGTAGTTGACACATGATTGGTACATACTTGGTACATGGTTGGATGTACTTATTTATGGTACAAGCATATTACAGGTTGTTTGGTACAAGTTGGTGCATTGTTGATGCACTTGTTTATGGTACAGGTTCATTACAGGTTGAGGTACAGGTTGATGCATGGTTCAGATTTATTGGTACAGATTTACAGCGGTATATCTCACAGTGATATTGTGACAGTGGTTCCATCACTCTACTTCTACTTCAGGGTGGAAGGACAGGTCAAGGATAGGTGGTTGTAGCTGGAGAACATAGGGGGTTGTAGCCTCCTTCAAGTTGTAGCCACAGAATTAGGGAGTTGGAGCTTCCCTCGGGTTGTAGCCTAAGAAACTAGGGAGTTGGAGCCTCCTTCCAGTTGCAGCTGGAAAACAAAGGCAGTTGGTGCTTCCAATGAATGTAATTCTTCAAGACATATAAGAAAAAACATTATGTTCTTTTCTCTCTATTTGGGTTTCCACGTAAAACACTGGTGTACTGTGTATGTATGTGATTGTTTATTTTTTACTGCTCATTATTGAATAATAATTCTACATTGATATGCCAATTGAAGAAAAGGGATTATACTTACGCTATTACTGATTCAACCCCCCTCTCAGTAATCCAACAATTGATATCAGAGAAGGTTCCTTCATAAATCAATTTAACCACTGAAAGGTGGATCATGGAGAGAACCAACTCGTATAAAAATGGAATACCACAGTTTGATGGACATAAGTATTATTTTTGGAGCATATGGATGA
>ML786473.1:1022574-1048027 GCA_009831015.1 Picea engelmannii | reverse complement strand
GTGTTATGCTTGGTTGATGCACATCTTGGTGATATTGTGCATATGGTTGAGAGTTGTCTTGGTGATTGATATTGGTGAGTAGATCTGATTTGGTTGATAAGATTGATGAGACATATTGTTGTGATAGGTTGTTTGGACATGTTGTTGTGACATGTTATTTGTATAGGTTTGGTGCATGGTTGATGCACTTCTTTATGGTATAGGTTGAAGTACAGGTTGATGTATGGTACATGTTGGAACATGTTATTGGTATAGGTTGGTACAAGTTGATTATAGGTTGATAGGTACAGGTTTACAACGATATATCTCACAGTGACAGTGTGACAATGGTTCCATCATTCTACTTCTACGTCAGGGCAGTTGGACGGGGCAAGGAAAGATGGTTGTAGCCACCTTTCGGTTGTAGCCAAAGAACATAGGGGGTTGTATCCTCCTTCTAGTTGTAGCCAGAGAATTGGGGATTTGGAGCTTCCCTCAGGTTGTATCTTGAGAAACTAGGGGGAGCCTCCTTCCAGTTGCAGCTGGAAAATAAAGGAAGTTGGTGCTTCTAATGAATGTAATTCTTAAAGACATATAAGAAAAAACATTCTGTGGTTTTCTCTCGCTTTGGGTTTCCACGTAAAAACATTGGTGTACTGTGTATGCGTATGATTGCTCATTTTTTCATTGTTTATTTATTCTGCAACTATTGGATGATAATGCTACATTGATATAACACTTGCATTTGTGGTTAAAAAGGGTTGAATTACTCTATTACTAATTCACCCCCCCTCTTCGTAATCCAACAATTGGTATCAAAGAAGGTTCTTTCAGGAAACAATTTAACCACTGGAAGGAGATCATGGATTATTCTGAGAATGAAGTACCAATGTTTAATGGTCATAATGGTTTAAAGTATGAGATATGGAGCATAAGGATAAAAGTATTTTTACAGGCACATGGGCATTATATTTGGCTATCAATTGTTACAGGATATGATAGCTCAAAAAGGGAAACGACTGCAACAAAGAAGGAATTGACTACAACCATCTAGGATATGTTTCTAGTAGTAACCCCCAAGAAGGACTCTGCAAGCTCTTTTCATGACTTTAGACCTATATGACTATGAAACACAATTTAGAAAATAATAGAAAAGCTCATAGAAGTTCATCTTAAGGATGTCTTGTTAGAATCTATTTACAACATGTTAAATTTACTCATGCATTTAACATCATAAATAAAAACACATGAATGCAATTAACCACCTTTTAACAACAAACCCATAATTTTCACTTATACAAATTTAATTTACAATAAGAAACATGCTGAAATAGTCATGTAAATAACAACATATATAAAAACCATTTCCTCAACAAGAAAAGTCACTTACATGAATACAACCTTCATTATATGCAAACATCTCAACTATGGAAAAAAAAAAATTCTCTCTTGGTTGTTCTCAACCATACCATGGTTGGTGTTCTTTTTTAGCACCCAAATCTCTTCTTGCTACCCAAAATCAACAAGTAAAAACTACCCCAAACATAAACTCTAATTTCCTTTTTCTCTCATGCAAGCTTGACTCTCACATTTCCCAATAAGTAGTTGTACTTAGCCCATGTTGTCATAAATTTGATGAGTTGACCTTTCCCACCTACCACTCTCACATCACTTTAATATCTCTCTTAATATTTCAAAGGAAGTTACTTTAATATGAAAATAGCTTGGATTAATATAAATGGGTAACCCTCGAACCCGTCTTTAGCCCCCTCTCCTGTGCAATCATAGCCCCCCATTGTTACCATCTTGCTCGTATTGCAACCAACTATTATTGTTTTTATTAATCATCTCCATGTACAAAATGCACAAAATACATAGTTAAGCTCTCTGCCATATTAATCAATACAGGCTCTTACACCCAAACATATTGGCTCACCAACCTAAATTACATTTATATAATTAAATTATAAATTGAAAGGATTAAAATTGAGGATATTACAAGCCTTGGAAATTGGAGGTGAGCCTTAAAATCTTTACCTTCCTTGTGAACCAAAGTACACACTGTTTTACTAGGTTCCAATACTTGTAGCATCTCCTACTTTTGAAGGGAACCCCTTCATAGTAAAGTACTTGTGGAAGAATGCAAGGCCTTTCCAAATGTTTATGGAATTTGCCAATCCCATGGACATGTCATACCTACTTGAATTCTAGCCTCCCCAATATATCCTGTATCACAAAAATAATTGTCTGCTTCATAGTAAAGACACAATGAATGTCCAATCTCCTTGAAAAATTCCTTAGAGAAAAGTATCAAGGGTAGTCTTGACATATGAGCCCAGATTGGGGTGAATTCTAATTTAGTCGAGCGCGTGTTGAAATCCATGTGTTGTTTCTTGAGGTACAAGGCATGAGAACTCCATTTCTGACATTCTTGTAAAATCCAGTCTATATCCTTAGAAGCCCAGAAAGACCAGGCTAGCCATTCCTTCACTAACACCATGCTTTATGGAATATGCATGAGCAGGGTGCTAAAGTTCTCTTTTGTCCAAGATTTAAGTGAGGTTCCACTCCTACTTGAGAATCTACCAACGAGTGAAGAATTTTCAAATTCCAAAATATTATTAAGTTTCATTAAGTTTCACACCATCACCTAGGAGGACATTTATGGTGTCAATTTTTTGCTTGATACACTTCCTCCACTCGCAGCGGTTCCCTGGTCCTCCTAGTCCCAATATTTTGTTTGTGGATGTTCTGGCATCAGAGGAAGAATAACCACCCATAAGCTCATTGGTTAGGTTTAAGGAGATGAATTCATGGCATTGGTAGCCATTAATCTTTCCTTCATTGTAACAAGAACCAAGTGCACCTGCCATCAAGTTGAGGGGGATTTCATCATCCAAGGATGCTATGTGGGAATGGTTCCTCTCAGGTGGAATTAATTCCCCCTCTGATCCATATATCAACTCCCATGTGCTTTGAGAACAAAGGTTGGAGAGATATGGTTAATGTCACCTCTTTAGAAGAACAATGGACCGTGTCACTTGACTCCTGATTGAAACCTCACCTTCTCACCATAAAGGTCCATACTATCCCCACAACCTTCGTTTTTTATGCAACAATAAGAGGCGAGAGAGGGTCCATAGTAGCTTGGATGCCCACTCGATCAAATCATAACAGATCTACTAGTCGCCTGGTGGGTCCTCCAAGTAATCAACCATGTGAAGGATTTATAGAGCTCATACATTCTATAGAGCCTACAATCGATAAATCCTATTCACTATGTAAACCCTAGGGTTCCACCAACCCTCGAGCATGAACCATATGGCTTAAGTGTATTGATATAATACAAGAACACCAAAAAAAGACCCAAAAACTTAGTCTA
Organism: Picea engelmannii; assembly: GCA_009831015.1. Lineage (NCBI taxonomy): Eukaryota > Viridiplantae > Streptophyta > Pinopsida > Pinales > Pinaceae > Picea > Picea engelmannii. Next base: position 1,044,666 of record ML786473.1, on the reverse strand, counting down.
ATAGATCTTTTGGAAAAATCTCTTGAATTTTCAGAAATGGTGATTTATTAATTCATACCTATTAGTTGTTATTAATGGATTCCTCGACCTTCAACCTAAGACTCTCCAGTGGGTGCATAAGCTAAGGCCCCTCCCCAGGACACTTTCACCTAAGTGACCTCTCTATCTTAAATTGGCCTACCAAGACTCTTGATAGTCTTTGAGATTCTCCGAGTGTTCCCAATCTCCAGATTGGTTTCCCCTCTAGAAAAGTTGAACCTCCAAAGAACCACCAAATTCGCAAAATCTCCTGTGTAGTTGGGTATTAAAAACAAAAACTATGCTTAGTAGAACCCTCTCATGGTATGAAATTCGAGCCAAAACCATTTCGATTTGCTGTTGATACGAACGAATACTGATCCAATCCAAGATCCAACTGGAAAAGCAGGGTGTTTGTGTTGACGGAATAGACAATTGAGGCCATGAGGCTCTGTTGACGGAATAGACAATAGACAATAAACTTATCTTCTTTTAACTAAGAAAAACTGGAATAAGTTGATAATGATAGAAAAAAAGAAGACAAACAAAAACCAAAACCTGGAATGTGATAGGCCCTGTAGGTTGTGTTGACAGAATAGAAACCTGCCTGTGTGGAGGCAAAGAAATAAAAGATATAACTAATTCCATAAACAATCACCAGAATCCAAAATACAAATACTAAAGCATGGAGGTATAAGGTTTTGACAACCAGCGAAATGTCTCCAACATAATTGGGCTGGTTGTTTACATATAAAATTCTAAACCTGTTTCAGAATTGGGCCACTTTGAAAAATGGTGAAGGGAGTTCATTAACAGATTCTAATGTCATGGCAAACAAATTCTAATGCCATGGCAAATAGATTCTAGGTATAAGGTTATGCAATCAAGCTACATTGGTTTTCTATTAACCATGTTGAAGGTAAAGGTGGGGCCACAACCTTGATTTCTCCAAACTAGGTATAGGATGTTATCTAACATAAGACTAAATTCTCATCCCTCAAACTTTGTTGTATAGACCCTATTTGATTTTGAAGGTTGTGTGTTAGGCCTAGCCAACATTTATGCTCCAAATGATGTAGACCAACATAGATCCATCTTAAACCTGGATCTATCAAGCACAAAGAGGAATCCAATTTCTTAAGGGGAAAATTTTCTTTATCATTCATTCCATGTCAAGTATTAATTCCTTCATATTAAATGATAAAAAAAATTACACCTTAAGAACTTGGATCCTTCTTGGTGATTGATACATCCGGGTTTAAGATGGATCTCTGCTAGTTTAACATTTTAGATGTTGTCATGTACATTGTATCTACGTAGTTATTTATTTTTTGTTTATTTATTTTATGTTGTAATGTAAAGTAAAAAATTGTTTATTTATTTTTTATATAACTTTTTATTACTGTAATGTAATGTAACATAACACAACAACATCTCCTCCATATTGGGTTGTAGAACACCTCGCTACTCTTGTTTCAATGGAAGAGTGGCCTTATCAAAGTGGGTTGGTTAAGAGGATGCCTGAAAAAGAATGTTGGTTCTTATGTAGTGATCTCAATGATGTTGGTTGTTATGTAGGATGACTTAAACAACATGTTGGTTTTTATGGGTTAATCAAAGGCATCCTTCACCTTGGCCAGAATAATGCTATGAAGGTATTGCATATCTTTTTGTAATATATTTGTGTAATAGATTTTTTATTATAATGAAAAGAGACATGAAGAAATAAATCTTAAAGATAAGGAGCAAATATTTCAACATAGATGCCTTATTAATCATCATCATAATAATTCATTAACATAAAATAAACAAACACTTCAAGAAACACACAATATTATTAAAAAACTAAACCTTAAAATTTTCATAAAACATGTCCCATATATATTCAAAACTAGCTCAACAATACATTTAAAAAAAAATGGCACATCATGCCCAAGATACATAATGACACCTTGTGCCCAAACATGGAAGAATGACATCTCATGCCCTAGATACAAAATGGCACCTCATGCCCAAAATGGCACATCCTGGCTGACATACATAATAGCTCACTCATTTATCATTCTAGACTCAACACTACTAGGTGCATCCCTCGAGACAATTTTCATCCTCTTACTCCCAAATGAAGCTTGGGTCTTCTCACTTCTTGGAGTTGTTCGCATTTTTGGAGACTAGAAAAGGAAACAACATTATTATAAGTTTTTTTCCACAATGAATTAACACACTTACAAATTGATACTTTATACTTCAAGCCAAGAAAACTCACCACATGTGAGAATGCAAGTCGTGAGGGTGTTTCCATCCTCCCCGATGCTTTCCTACAACAATTACAAGAAAAAAAGCATGAAATTTAATCAGAATGCCGAAAATCAATTCCATTCATGCTAGATCAAAATTTCATCAACTAATAATCTCACCATGGATAACTTAAGCAATGGTGCATATTGGTTAGTAGATGGAGGAATCGACTGGACAAGTTGATTCGAGGAAACAACTGGTATAGGGTTGACAGGTGTATCCATAGTGGATGAAACAAGGGGGGATATGATAGGGAAAATTGGTGCAGGGTGGATTGGTGTATCCACATTGGATGAAACAAGGGGGGCTACAATAGGGTGGGCTGGTGCAACCAGAATGGATGCAATAAGGGGGGATACACTAGGGTGGACTGATGTAGCCACAATGGATGAAATAAGGGGGGATTTAGTAGGGTGGACTGGTGCAACCATGGGGAAAGGGGGTAGTGGTGAATGGAAAAATAATGATGGTTCCTGCATACAAATTTATTATATTTTAATTAGTACAAAAACATTTAAGTCAACCAAATAAGATAACAAATTTCACATTAAAAAAATATTTAAATTAACACATGATACCTGGGAATGAGGCGATCTGTCAATCCCAGGTGGAAATGGTTCATTTCTCTTTGAAGTAGCAACCTATAGAAAGAAAAAAAAATTATAATTGATTTCTCATAAATAAATTAGACATTGCAAAGCATTAAATTTACAAATCCTGTTAAGTTGAATGTGTTGATAACTTATGTGTACTTGCACCCATTTCTTATTATAATGGGTGAATGGAAAACATAGAAGTTTGAGGTTGAATGAAAGGGAATTACATAGACATTACAATTTCAATTTTGTAGAGAAGAATCCATGATGGTAAGAAGGACATGCTTCTTTTGACCCTTGAATGACTTTTATTGATGTTTGAAATAGTGATAGAAAGCCTCTGATTCTTCCTTATGTTGGATAGTTTCTTAATCTCAAAATCGTTTTTGGAAGAAGAGTAAAGGGTTGGATATTGGCCAAGTATTGGGGGTTCTTCAAACCATATGCCAATTTTACGTCATATTCTAGAGAATTAAAGAAACCCATTTCCCTATACAAATTCAACTCCTTTGGGATTACAAATGAAGAATACAAGGATTTGGTGGTTAGGGAATCGAAACATTTTATTAAGTATGGGGAATTGGCTATGAAATATTTTAAATATAACCTTGTAAACATTGATAAATTGACTTGGGATTATACAAATGGGAAGGAAAATGGATAGAAGGAGGTCCTAGAAGAAATTAAATTGAATCTAGAAAATTTCTATAAGAAAAGAAGCATAGGCTTCTTCTCAAAGAAAGAATAGAAAAAACTAGAAGAGCTACAAGAACAAAAGAAAATATGTAACATCCCCATTTTCAAACCCCAAACTAGCAATTCATATCGTAAATGTGATGTGTGGCCAAGGACAAAGCGATGTAATATGTAAATGATGTAAATTAAAAATAATAAATAAATGTATCACCATCTGGAGATGGAAAATGACAAATATTTGGGGGCTTAGTTCCCACAAGAGAGAGAATGGTTCCAAGGGGGAGAGTTTACCCATGTCCATTAAACCCAAACCATTTCTTTCTAAATTATCCTTACTATGAACCTTCCATTTTCTGGTTGAGTGTTTTGGAGCCCAATCACTAAATTCATGTAAGAGGGTGGGTGTAAGAGTTACATCCTATAGTTATTGAGAGCATGGGGTTGATTACAATCAACTTGGGGAAGAGTGCAAGTCAAGCAAGCAAGAGAAAGAGAGAAAATTCGTATGGAGAGACAAAGAAAAATTATACATTCATGTTTTCAAAATTATACATTCCATTATCAATGAGTTTGTTAAAGATTTCCCAATAGACATGAATGGAGTCAACACTAAGACATATTTGAACATCATATTGCTTGGGTCTTAAGATTTCTTAATTGTTATGGATTGGCTAGAAAAACATTGTGTTGTTTTAGATTGTTATAACAAAGCTTTCACATGTATTGATGAAGAAGGGAATTTAAGGAAAGTGCAAGGTATTCCAAAGCATGTATATGTTTGAGAGATTTTAGAATTGCAACTCAAAATAAGTTTTAGAAAATGGTGCCAAATATATGCAACCCATATGAAAGAGCCAATGAAGGATAAGGATCCCAGTCTTGAAGATTATTCAATCTTAAAAGAGTATGAATATTTATTTGGGGAGTTTCCAGGATTTCCACCAGAAAGAGATATTAATTTCTCTATTGAATTAATGCCTGGAGCTACCCAGTGTCCAAAAATCCCTACAAAATGAGCACACCATAACTAAAAGAATTACAAATACAACTAGAAGAGTTACTAAAGAAGGGTTACATATTCCCAAGTGTTTATCCTTGGGGTTCCCCAGTTTTTTTGGTTAGGAAAGAAGATGGAGCGATGAGGTTATGTATTGACTTCAAACAACTGAACAAAGTTGCAGTCAAGAACAAATATCATTTTCCAAGGAATGATGATTTTTTCGATCAGTTGAGGGGAGAAACAATATTTTCTAATATTGACTTGAGGTTAGGTTATCATCAAGTATGAATCGGAGAAGAATATACTAGAAATACAACGTTTTGGACAAGGTATGGATACTATTAATTTGCAGTGGTGCCCTTTGGATTGACAAATGTTCCTGCTACATTTATGTGTCTAATGAATATAATGTTTAGAAATTTCTTGGACAAGTTTTTCATTGTCTTCTTGGGTGATATTATTATCTATTCCAAGATGGAGGAGGAACATGAGAAACATTTGTGGATGGTTGTGGGGAAGAGAGTTGGTGGATTGGAATTAGCTGTGGGAAATTGAATGCCGAGAGGGGGACATTAGCCATCCTTAGGGACCACCACCTCTTGTGGTTTCATAGCCCCAACTTGGGGGTGACTTGCTATTGAGAATTGGAATATGAATTCTATGGTTGGGAGGAGCATTCGCTCTCTTCATTGGGTTCCATATTTTATAAGATTAGTGTTCTTATTTGTTGTGCTTATGTATGTTAAAAATTGATATAGTTTTTGTGCATTTTACTTTGAGATATTTCGTTATTGTTGCTTGTTGTGATTATATTTATGCATGAAAATCTATGTTGTTGAATGTGTTTAGTTGTTGTTGTGCACGTTTAAGTACTAGTATGGAAAATTTCATAATCTTGAATGTCATGGTGTTTTTTATTCAACATATAAATGGATATGTTAATCAATTTTAATAGTAATGGTAACAGGATTCTGGCGTGGAGCTCAAATCACTGCATGCGTTGGGAATAATTGCTACATGCGGTGCAAAGCCAATCACATGGGAGGTTTGTCTTAATGTGCACTTGGAATTGTTACAATTTTGAATCATAAATTTTATTGGGTTGTTTTAGCAGTGGTGTGACCCAATTTGGGTAGGGTACGTTAAAAAATATCTTGAAATGGGAGGAGGAGAAGTGGAGGTAGAAAAGTAGGGTGATTTGGCTAAACCGGGGGATGGAAGTTGCAACTTCTTCCATAATTATTCTAGAGTGAAAAATATAAAAAACACAATGGAAAATTATAAATATTTTTAGAGAAACTGTACCAAGGAACAAGAATATTGTAGATGTCTAAGCGAGTCATTTTGAGGAACTACATAAACACCCTGTTGGGGTTAATTTAGTTGAAGTTGTAGTGATTACTTCCTATCTTCCAATTTTCATTAATGATGAAGAAAACATTGACCACATGAAGTATTTATTGAAGAGTACACTCTTTTCAAAGGAATAAGATACCAAGCTTGGATGGTTGGAAAATTGAATTCTTCATAGGATTTTATGACCTTATAGATAATGATATTTTGAGTGAAGTGAAAGAATCAAGTGATGGTTCTATTCTAGTAGTGTTTAATGATATGCTTCTAGTAGTAATCACCAAGAAGGACTCTCCAACCTCTTTTGATGACTTTAGACCTATATGACTATGGAACACAATTTATAAAACAATAGAAAATCTCATAGCAATTCTTCTTAGGGATGTCTTATTAGAATCTATTTATAAAGAAAAATTGGGTTTCTTAAGGGAAGGGAAAATAAATTATGCCATTGGAATGTCTCATGAACCATTATAGTAAATTTGGGGTCTAAAATGGGCCTAATAAGAAAAATCATGTTGATGAGTTGGAATTCAAAAACCAATGGAGTTTGAAGAAATTGGGTCAACAATAATAATTGATTTGGATATATAAAAGTCAAAGACAATTATGCGATATTTTTATTTGACAATATTTAGCTACATATAAACCACATTGAATTAACACACTTACAAAAACATAATTTATAATTCAAGCCAAGAAAACTCACCACATGTGAGAATGTAAGTTGTGAGGGTGTTTCCCTCCTCTGCCACCCTAACCTCTCCATGATCCTTCCCTACAGTAGTTACAATAAAAAACATAGAATTTAATCAAAATGCCTAAAATCAATTCAATTCATGCTAGATCAAAATTTGATCAACGAATGATCTCACCGTGGATAGCTCAAGAAATGGCGGAGATTGGCTAGTAGATGGAGCACTCAACTGGATAAGTTTCTTTGAGGTAATGATTGGTGTAGGGTTAATAGGTGTAGCCATAGTGGATGAAACAAGGGGGGATAAAATAGGTAAAATTGGTGTAGGGTGGACTGGTGTAGCCATAGTGGATGCAACAAGGGGGGATATTGTAGGGTGGACTGATGCAACCACATTGGATGAAACAAAGGGGGAGATGGTAGGGTGGACTGATGCAACCACATTGGATGAAACAAAGGGGGAGACGATAGGGTGGACTGGTGTAGCCACAATAGATGAAACAAGGGGAATTGCAGCAGGGTGGAATGGTGAAAACATGGGGAAAGGGGGTAGTGGTGAATCGGCAAAGTATGATGGTTCCTGCATACACATTTATTATATTTTTATTAGTACAAAAACATTAAATTCAACCAAAATAAGATAATAAGTTTCACATTAAAACAAGATTTAACTCAACACATAATACCTGGGAATGGGGAAAAATGTCAATCCTAGGTGGACATGATTCATTTATCTTTGAAGTAGCAACCTATAGAAACAAATATATATATCTAATTGGTTTCTCATTAATAAATTAGACATTGCAAAGCATCAAATTTATAAAACCTGCTAAGTTGACTGTGTTGAAAATTGGTATGTATTTGCACCCATTTCTTGTTATAATGGGTGAATGGAAAACAAAGAAATTGGAATTTGATTGAAAGAGAATTATAGAGACATTAAACTTTTGATTTTGTAGATACGAATCCATGTTGACAAGGACATGCCTCTTTTGACCCTTCAATAACATTTTTGGATGTTTGAAGCATTAATAGGAAGCCTTTGATTATTCCTTATGCTAGATAAGTTCTTAATCTCAAAAAGGTTTTTGGAAGAAGAGTGAAATGTTAGATATTGGATAACTATTGGGGTTTTTTCAAACCATAGGCCAATTTTACATCATATTCTAGAGAAAAAAAGAAACTCCTTTCCCTATGAAAATTCAACTGCTTTGGGATTGAAAATAAAGAATACATGGATTTGGTGGTTATGGAATCAAATTTTTTTATTAAGGAATTGGATATTAAATAATTTCAAGATTACCTTGTAAACATTAAGAAATTGACTTGAGATTAGACAAAGGGGAAGGGAAATGTATAGAAGGAGGCCCTAGAGGAAATTGAATTGAAGCTAGAAAATGGCTATCAGGAAAGAAGCATAAGCTTCTTCTCAAAGAAATAACATAAAAAACTAAAAGAGATATAGGAACAAAATGAAATATCTTGAAATGGAAGGAGGAGAAGTGGTGGTAGAAGTGTAGGGTGATGTGGCTAAACTACACCTTCTTCAATAATTATGCTAGCATGAGAAAGATAAAAAAAATAATTTGGAAAATTAGAAATACTAACGAAGAAACTATACCAGGGCACTTGAATATTCCATATGTAGAAGTGAGGCATTTTGAGAAACTACATAAACACCCTGTACGGGTTAATTTAGTTGAAGTTGTAGTGATTACATTGTATCTTCCAATTTTCATTGTTGATGAAAGAAACATTGAACACATGAAGTATCTATGTAAGATTACACTCCTTTCAAATGGATAAGACATCGAGCTTGGATGGTTGGACAATTGATTTCTTCATAGGATTTGATGACCTTATAGAGAAATATATTTTTAGTGAAGTGAAATAATCGTGTAATGGTGTTATTCTGGGAGTCCTCTAGGATATGTTCTTAATCTCAAAATTGTTTTTGGAAGAAGAGTAAATAGTTGGATCTTGGGCAGGTATTGGGTGTTCTTCAAGCCATATGCCAATTTTACATCATATGCTAGAGAATAAAAGAAACCCCTTTCCCTATACAATTTCAACTCCTTTGGGCTTGCAAATGAAGAATACACGGACTTGGTGATTAGGGAATCATTTTTTTTTATTAATAATGGGGAATTGGAAATGAAATAATTTCAAGATAACCTTGTAAACATTAAGAAATTGAATATGGATTATACAAAGGGGAAGAGAAATGGATAGAAGGAGGCCCCATTGGAAATTTGAATGAAGGTAGAAAATGACTATAAGGAAAGAAGCATAGGAGATTTCTCAATGAAATAATAGAAAAAACTAGAACAGCTAAAATAAAAAAATAAAATATATTGAAATGGGAGGAGGAGAAGTGGTAGTAGAAGAGTAGGGTGATTTGGTTGAACTGCAACTTCTTCAATAATTATGCTAGCATGAGAAAGATCAAAAACAAAATTTAGAAAATTAGAAATACTCATGTAGAAAATATACTAGGGCTATTGGATGGGGAATTGGCTATGAAATAATTTCAAGATAATCTTGTAAACAATAATAATTCTTTTTGAGATTAGAAAAAGGGGAAGGGAAATATAAGAAATTAAATTGAAGTTATAAAATGCGTATAAGGAAAGAAGCATAGGCTTCCTCTCAAAGAAATAATGGAAAAAAATAGAAGAGCTACAAGAACAAAATAAAATATCTTGAAATGGGAGAAGAAGTGGAGGCATAAGAGTAGGGTGATTTGGCTAAACTGGGGGATGGAAATTAAAACTTATTTCATAATTATTCTAGCATGAGAAAGATTAGAAACACAATTTGGAAAATTATAAATAGTAATAGAGAAATTGTACCAGGGCACAAGATTATTGTGGATGTAGAAATGAGGTATTTTGAGGAACTACATAAACACCCTGTTGGGGTTTATTTAGTTGAATTTGTAGTGATTACTTCCTATATTCCAATTTTCATTGATGATGGAAGAAACATTGAACACATGAAGTATTTACTGAAGACTACACTCTTTTCAAAGGGATAAGACACCAATCTTCAATGGTTGGACAGTTGATTTCTTCATAGGATTTTATGACCTTATAGAGAATGATATTTTTAGTGAAGTGAAAGAATCAAGTAATGGTATTATTTAAGGAGTCTTCAATGATAGGTTTCTAGTAGTAATACGCAAGGACTCTACACCCTCTTTTCATGGATTTAGAGCTACATGGCTATGAAAACAATTTAGAAAATAATTGCAAACCTCATAGAAGTTCTCCTTAAGGATGTCTTGTTAGAATCTATTTATAGAGAAAATTTTGGTTTCTTGAGAGGAGGAAAACTACATGATTCCATTAGAATGTCTCATGAAACATTAGAGTAAAATTGGGGTCTAAAGTGGGCCTAATAAGGAAAATCATGTTGATGAGGTGGAATTCAAAAGCCAATGGAGTTTCAAGAAATTAGGTCAATGATAATCGTTGAGTTGGATCTATAAAAGTCAAAGACAATTATGTGTCATATTTTTATTTGAAAATATTTAAATACATATAAACAACAATGAATTAACACACTTACAAATGATACTTTATAATACAAGCCAAGAAAACTCACCACATGTGAGAATTCAAATCGTGAGGGTGTTTCCATCCTCTGCCACCCTAACCTCTCCATGATGCTTCCCTACAAAAGTTACAAGGAAAAAATCATGAAATTTAATCAAAATGCCTTGAATCAATTCCATTAATGCTATATCAAAATTTCATCAACGAATGATCTCACCGTGGATAACTTAGGCAATGGTGGAGATTGTCTAGTAGATGGAGCACTCGATTGGACAAGTTTCTCCGAGGAAAAAACAGGTGTAGGGTTGAAAGATGTAGCTACATTGGATGAAACAAGGGGTGATACAATAGGGAAAACTGGTGCAGGGTGGAGTGGTGCAGCCATAGTGGATGAAACAATAGGGGATACACCAAGGTGGACTGGTTCAACCATAAAAGATGAAACAGGGGGAGCTATAGTGGGATAGACTGGTGTAGGTACAAAGGATGAAAAAAGGGGGCTTACAATAGGGTGGGTTGGTACAACCATGGGGAAAGGGGGTAGTGGTGAATGGAAAAATAATGATGGTTCCTGCATACACATTTATTATATTTTTATTAGTACAAAAGCATTAAATTCAACCAAAATAAGATAACAAATTACACATTAGAACAATATTTAAATCAACACATGACACCTAGGAATGGGGCCATCTAGTAATCCTAGGTGGACATTGTTAATTTATCTTTGAAGTAGCAACCCATAGAAACACACCAAAATTATATATATATTTTTTCATATATAAACTAGATATTGCAAAGCATCAAATTTTTAAATCCTGCTAAGTTGTTCATGTTCATAACTTATGTGTATTTACACCCATTTCCTGTTACAATGTGTGAAGAGAAAACAAAGAAGTTTGAATTTGATTGAAAGAGAATTACAAAGACATCAAATTTTATTTTTATAAAGAAGAAGCTATGTTTATAAGAAGGAAATGCCTATTTTGACCCTTCAATAACTTTTACTGATGTTTGAAGCAGTGATAGGAAGTCCTAATTCTTCCTTATGTTGGATAGGTTCTTAAACTCAAAACATTTTTTGGAAGAAGAGTAAATGATTAGATCTTAGGTAGGTATTGGGGGTTATTCAAACCATAGGCCAATTTTACTTCATATGCTAGAGAATAAAAGAAACCCCTTTCCCTATACAATTTCAACTCCTTTGGGGTTGCAAATGAAGAATATAGGGATTTGGTGATTAGGGAATCATTTTTTTTATTAAGAATGGGGAATTGGAAATGAAATAATTTCATGATAACCTTGTAAACATTAAGAAATTGACTTGATATTAGACAAAGGGGAAGGGAAATGGATAGAACGGTGTCCCAAAGGAAATTTAAATGAAGGTAGAAAATGACTATTAGAAAATAAGCATGGGATTTGTCTCAATGAAATAACAAAAAGAAACTGGAAAAGTTTCAGGAACAAAAGTAAATATCTTGAAATGAGGAGGAGAATTGGTGGTAGAAGAGTAGCACGATTTGGATGAATTGTAGCTTCTTCAATAATTATTCTAGCACGAGAAATATCAAAAATGGAATTTGGAAAATTATAAATACTAATGGAGAAACTATACTAGGGCACAAGAATGTTGCAGATGTAGAAGTGAGGCGTTTTGAGGATCTACATAAACACCATGTTGGGGTTAATTTAGTTGAAGTTGTAGTGATTACATCCTATCTTCAAATTTTCATTGTTGATGGAAAAAATATTGAACACATGAAGTATCTATGGACGAGTACACTCTTTTCAAAGGGAAAAGACATCGAGCTTGGATGGTTGGACAATTGATTTCTTCATAGGATTTGATGACCTTATAGACAATGATATTTTTAGTGAAGTGAAATAATAGTGTAAAGATTCTATTCTGAAAGTCCTCTAGGATACTTTTCTAGTAGTAATCCCCAAGAAGGACTCTGCCACTTTTCATGACTTTAGACCTATATGACTATGAAACACAATTTAGAAAATAATAGCGACATCTCATAGAAGTTCATCTTAAGGATTTCTTGTTAGAATCTATTTATAGAGAACAATTTGGTTTCTTGAGAGGAGGGAAAATACATGATTCCATTGGAATGTCTCTTGAAGCATTATAGTAAATTTGGGGTATAAAATGACCCTAATAAGAAAAATCATGTTAATGAGTTGGAATTCAAAAACCAATGGAGTTTCAAAAAATTGGGTCAACAATAATCACTGAGTTGGATCTATAAAAGTCAAAGACAATTATGTGCGATATTTTTATTATAAAATATTTAACTACATATAAACCAACATGAATTAAGACACATAAAAACGGAAGTTTATAATACAAGCCAAGAAAACTCACCACATGTGAAAATGTAAGCTTTGAGGGTATTTCCCTCCTTTGGGATCCTAACCTCTCCGTGAGGATTCCCTACAACAATTACAAGAATAAAAGAATGAAATTTAATCAAAATGCCTAAAATCAATTCCATTCATTCTAGATCAAAATTTCATCAATGAAATATCTCACCGTGGATAACTTAGGCAACGACGAAGATTGGCTAATAGATGGAGCACTTGACTGGGAAAGTTGCTTCAAGGGAACAATTGGTGTAGGGTTGAAAGGTGTATCCACAGTGGATGAAACAAGGGGGGATACAATAGGGAAAACTGGTGCAGGTTGGAATGGTGTTGCCACAGTGGATGAAACATGGGGGGCTACAACAAGGTGGATTGGTGAAGACATAATGGATGAAACAAGGGGAGCTATAGTAGGTTGGAATACTGTAGCTACAGTGGATGAAACAAGGGGGGATACAATAGGGTGGAATGGTGCAACCACGGGGAAAGGGGGTAGTGGTGAATGGACAAAGAACGATGGTTCCTGCATACACATTTATTATATATTTATCAGTACAAAAACATTAAACTCAACCAAAATAAGATAACATATTTCACATTAAAACAAGATTTAACTCAACACATGATACCTGGGAATGGGGCAGTCTGTCAATCCCAAGTGGGCATGGTTTATTTCTCTTTGAAGTAGAAACCCATAGAAAGAAAAGAAAATTATAATTGATTTCCCATAAATAAATTAGACATTTCAAAGATTCAAATTTATAAATCCTCCTAAGTTGATTGTGTCAGTAACTTACGTGTGTTTGCACCCATTTCCTGTTACAATGGCTGAATAGAAAACAAAGAAGTTTGAAAGTTGATTGAGAGAGAATTAAAGAGACACACACTTTTAATTTCATAGAGAAGTATCTATGTTGGTAAGAAGGACATGCCTCTTTTGAACCTTCAATGACTTACTAATGTTAGAGGCAGTGATATGGGGCCCCTAATTCTTCCTTATGATGGATATGTTCTTAATCTAAAAATTGTTTTTGGAAGAAGAGTAAATGCTTGGATATTGGGCAGGTATTGGGGGTTCTTCAAACCATAGGCCAATTTTGCATCATATTCTAGAGAAGAAAAGAAACCCCTTTCCCTATACAATTTCAACTCCTTTGGGCTTGCAAATGAAAAATACATGGATTTGGTTATTGGGGAATGAATATTTTTATTAAGGACGAGGAATTGGTTATGAAATAATTTCACGATAACCTTGTAAATACTAATAAATTTACTCGATATTAGACAAAGGGGGAGGTAAATAGATAGAAGGAGGCCTTAGAGGAAATTGAATTGAAGCTAGAAAATGCGTAAAAGGAAAGAATCACATGCTTCTTCTCAAATAAATAATAGAAAAAACTAGAAGAGCTACAGGAACAAAAGAAAATATCTTAAAATAGGAGGAGAAGTGGAGGCAAAAGAGTAGGGTGAAAACTGCAACTTATTCTATAATTATGCTATCATGAGAAAGATAAGAAACACAATTTGGAAAATTCGAGATAGTAACGGAGAAACTTTACTATGGCACAAGATCATGGAAGATGTAGAAATGAGGTATTTTGAGGAACTACGTAAACAACCTACTGGGTTAATTTAATTGAAGTTGTAGTGATTACTTCCTATCTTCCAATTTTCATTGATGATGGAAAAAACATTGGACACATGAATTATCTACGAAAGAATATACTGTTTTCAAAGGGATACAACACCAATCTTCGATGGTTGGACAATTGATTTCCTCATAGGAATTTACGAACTTATAGAGAATTATATTTTTAATGAAGTGAAAGAATCAAGTAATGTTGCTATTCTAGGAGTCTTCAATGATAGGTTTATTGTAGGAATCCGCAAGGACTCTACATCCTCTTTTCATGACTTTAGACCTATATGACTATGAAAGACAATTTAGAAAATAATTGCAAACCTCATAGAAGTTTGTCTTAAGGATGTCTTGTTAGAATCTATTTATAGAGAACAATTTGGTTTCTTGAGAGGGGAAATACATGATTCCTTTGGAATGTCTCATGAAGCATTAGAGTAAATTTGGGGTCTAAAATGGGCCTAGTAAGAAAAATCATGTTGATGAGGTGGAATTCGAAAGCCAATGGAGTTTCAAGAAATTGGGTCAATGATAATCATGGATTTGGATCTATAAAAGTCAAAGAAAATTATGTGTCATATTTTTATTTGAAAATATTTAAATACATATAAACAACAATGAATTAACACACTTACAAATGATACTCTATTACATATGCTAAGAAAACTCACCACATGTGAGAATTTAAGTTGTGAGGGTGTTTCCCTCCTTTGCAACCCTAACCTCTCTGTGATGCTTCCCTACAATAATCACAAGAATAAAAGCATGGAATTTAATCAAAATGCCTAAAATCAATTGCATTCATGCTATATCAATATTTCATCAATGAATGATCTCACCGTGGATGACTTGGGCAATGGTAGAGATTGGCTAGTAGATGGAGCACTCGACTGGACAAGTTGCTTCGAGGCAACAACAGGGGTAGAGTTGATAGATGTAGCCACAATGGATGAATCAAGGGGGGACACAATAAGGAAAACTGGTGGGGGGTGGAGTGGTGAAACCATATTGGACGAAACAACGGGGGCTACAAGGTGGACTGGTTGAACCATAACAGATGAAACAAGTGGGGCTATAGTAGGGTGGACTTGTGTAGCTACAGGGGATGAAATGAGGGGGTCTATAGCAGGGTGGGATGGTGCAGCCATGGGGAAAGGGGGTACGTGTGAATGGGAAAAGAATGATGGTTCCTGCACACACATTTATTATATTTTTATTAGTACAAAAAAATTAAAGTCCACCAAAATAAGGTAACAAATTACACATTAAAACAAGATTTAACTCAAAACATGACACTTCAGAATGGGGTCGTTTGTTAATCCTAGGTGGACATTGTTCATTTCTCTTTAAAGTAGCAACCCATATAAGCACAACAAAATTAAAATTGTTTTTTCATAAATAAACTAGATATTGAAAAGCATCAAATTTATAAAGGCCGCTAAGTTGACTGTTTTGATAACTTATGTGTATTTGAACCCATTTCCTGTTACAATGGGTGAAAGGAAAACTGAGAAGTTTGAAGTTGAATGAAAGAGAATTACAGAGATATCAAACTTTTAGTTTTATAGAGAAGAATCTATTTTGGTAAGAAGGACATGCCTCTTTTGACCCTTCAATGACTTTTACTAATATTTGATGCAGTGATAGGAAGCCCCCAATTCTTCCTTATGCTGGAGAGATTCTTAATGTCAAAATTGTTTTTGGAGGAAGAGTAAATGGTTGGATCTTGGGCAGGTATTGTGGGTTCTTCAAACCATAGGCCATTTTTACATCATTTAATAGAAAAGACAAGAAACCCCTTGGCCTATACAATTTCAACTCCTTTGGGATTGCAAATGAAGAATACATGGATTTGGTGATTAGGGAATGATTTTTTTTTACTAAGGATTGGAATTGGCAATGAAATAATTTCAAGATAAGCTTGTAAAAATTAAGAAATTGAATCGAGATTAAACAAAGGAGAAGGGAAATGGATAGGAGGCCCTAGATGAAACTAAATTGAAGCTAGAAAATGACTATAAGGAAATAAACATAGGCTTCTTCTCAATAAAATAACATAAAAAACTAGAAGAACTACAAGAACAAAATAAAATATCTTGAAATGGGAGGAGAAGTGGTGGTAGAAGAGTAAGGTGATTTGAATGAACTCCACCTTCTTCAATAATTATGTTAGTACGAGAAAGATAATTTTTTTTTTGGAAAATTAGAAATACTAACGAAGAAACTATACTGAGGCACAAAAATATTGTAGATTTAGAAGTGGGAAATTTTGAGGAACTACATAAGCACCCTATTGGGGTTAATTTAGTTGAAGTTGTAGTGATTACATCTTATCTTCTAATTTTCATTGTTGATGGAAAAAGCATTGAACAAATGAAGTATCTATGGAATAGTACACTCTTTTCAAAGGGATAAGACATCAAGTTTGGATGGGGAAAAATTGATTTCTCCACAAGACCTTATAGAGAATGATTTTTTACTGAAGTGAAATAATCGTGTAATGGTGTTATTCTGGGAGTCATCTAGGATATGTTTTTAGTAGTAACCCCCAAGCTCTTTTCATGACTTTAGACCTATATTGCTATGAAACACAAATTAGAAAATAATAGCAAAGCTCATAGAAGTTCATCTTAAGGATGTCTTGTTAGAATCTATTTACAACATGTTAAATTTACTCATGCATTTAACATCATAAAAAAAAAAACATGAATGAAACTAACCACCTTTTAACAACAAACCCATAATTTTCTCTTATACAAATTTAATTTACAATAAACAACATGTTGAAGTAGTCATGCAAATAACAACATATATAACAACCATTTCCTCAACAAGAAAAGTCACTTACATGAATACAACCTTCATTATAGGAAAACATCTCAACTCTGGAAAAAAAATCAATTCTCTCTGGGCTTTTCTCAACCATCCCATGGCTAGTGTTCTTTTTTAGCACTTCTTCTTGCTACCCAAAATCAACAAGTAAAAACTACCCCAAAAAGAAACTCTAATTTTCTTTTTTTCTCATGCAAGCTTGTCTCTCACATTTCCCAATAAGTGGTTGTACTTAGCCCATGTTGTCATAAATTTGATGAGTTGACATTTCCCACCTACCACACTCACATCACTTTAATATCTCTCTTAATATTTCAAAGGAAATTACTTTAATATGAAAATGGCTTGGATTAATACAAATGAGTAACCCTTGAACCCCTCTTTAGCCCCCTCTCTTGTGAAATCATAGCCCCCCATTGTTACCATCTTGCTCATATTGCAACCAACTATTATTATTTTTATTAATCATCTCCATGTACAAAATGCACAAAATACATAGTTCAGCGCTAATCAATAGAAGCTTTTTAACCCAAACATTCACCAACCTAAATCACATTTATATAATTAAATTATAAATTGGGAGGATTAAAATTCAAGATATTACAAGCCTTGGCAAATGGAGGTGAGCCTTTAAATCTTTACCTTCCTTGTGAACCAAAGTACACACTCTTTTACTAGGTGCCCATACTTGTAGAATCTCCAACTATTGAAGAAAATCCCTTCTCCTACTTTTGAAGAAGCCCAGAAAGACCAGGCTAGCCATTCCTTCACTAACACCATGATTTATGGAATATGCATGAGCAGGGCGCTAAAGTTCTCTTCTGTCCAAGATTTAAGTGAGGTTCCACTCCTACTGGAGAATCTACCAACTAGTGAAGACTATTCAAATTCCAAAATCTTATTAAGTTTCACACCGTTACCTAGGAGGACATTTATGCTGTCAATTTTTTACTTGATACACTTCGTCCACTCGCAGCGGTTCCCTGGTCCTCCTAGTCCCAAACCTCTCTTTGTGGAGGTTCTGGGATCAGAGGAAGAATAACCACTCATAAGCTCATTGGTTAGGTTTAAGGAGATGAATTCATGGCATTGGTAGCCATTAATCTTTCCTTCATTGTAACAAGAACCAAGTGCACCTGCCATCAAGTTGAGGGGGATTGCATCATCGGAGGATGCTATGTGGGAATGGTTCCTCTCAGGTGGAATTAATTCCCCCTCTGATCCATATATCAGCTCCCATGTGCTTTGAGAACAAAGGTTGGAGAGATGTGGCTAATGTCACCTCTTCAGAAGAACAATGGACCGTGTCACTTAACTCGTGGCCTGATCGAAACCTCACCTTCTCACCATAAAGGTCCAGACTATCCTTTCCTCACCTTCTCACCATAAAGGTCCAGACTATCCTTTCCCACAGCCTTGGTGTTTGATGGAACAATAAGAGGTGGGAGAGGGTCCACAGTAGCTTGGATGCCCACTGGATCAGATCAGACCAGATCTACTAGTCGCCTGGTGAATCCTCCAAGTAATCAACCAGGTGAAGGATTTATAGAGCTCGGACATGCTATAGAACCTACAATCAATAAATCCTATTCACTATGTAAACCCTAGGGTTTCACCATCCCTCCAGCATGAACTATATGGCTTAAGTGTATTGATATAATACAAACACCAGAAAAGGACCCAAAACTTAGTCTAATAGATCTTTTGGCAAAATCTCTTGAATTTTCAGAAATGGTGATTTATTAATTCATACCTATTAGTTGTTATTAATGGCTTCCTCGGCCTTCAGCCTAAGGATGCATCAGCTAAGGTCCCTCCCGAGGACGGTTTCACCTAACTGACCTTTTTATCTGAAATTGGCCTATCAAGACTCTTGATAGTCTGAGATTCTCCGAGTATTCCCAATCTCGAGATTGGTTTCCCCTCTAGATAACCTGAACCTCCAAAGCACCACCAAATTCGCAAAAGCTCCCGTCTAGTTGCGTATTAAAAACAAAAAATGTGCTCAGTAGAACCCTCTCATGGTACGAAATTCGAGCCAAAACCCTTGCGATTTGCTGTTGATACGGACGAATACTGATCCAATCCAAGGTCCAAATGGAAAAGCAGGGTGGCGATCCCATATAAAAAATACCATTACAAACACCAAGTCTGGTGCGGGGAGATATTACGAAAACTTATTTTCTTTTAACTAAGAAAAACTGGAATAAGTTGATAATGATAGAAAAAAAAGAAGACAAACAAAAACCAAAACCTGGAATGTGATAGGCCGTGTAGGTTGTGTTGACGGAATAGAAACCTGCCCGTGTGGAGGCAAAGAAATACAAGATATAACTAATTCCATAAGCAATCAACAGAATCCAAAATACAAATAGTAAAGCATGGAGGTATAAGGTTTTGACAACCAGCGAAATGTCTCCAACATAATTGGGCCGGTTGTTTACATATAAAATCCTAAACCTGCTTCAGAATTGGGCCATTTTGAAAAACGGTGAAGGGAGTTCATTAACAGATTCTAATGCCATGGAAAGCATTAAACACCGAGTATGGTATGGCATTTTTATGGTTCAGAGTGTTGTATGAATTGCTGCTTTTGATTTCGGATTTATTTCTGTTTCTACTTTATTTGAGATATTGCTGGTTGTACATGCACCCTTTATCTTGTTTTGGTTTGATCAAAACCAAACCCCATATAGAATGACCACGAGCCCGGATCAAAACCAAATCCTGGAAATAATATACACATTCGACTGTCTATATATCCAAATCTTAGAAATAATATCCACCCAGCATTGAATGCTACTAATGTGGCGAGTAGGTATTTTGATCATCAGATTTGAAAGCAATTTCGAATCCGACGGCTAATACACACCCGCAGCAGCGTAGCAGGGTGGATATTGTTCGCCGTCACTGAGCTCATTGTTTTCCTTAATGCCATCGCTGGAACGGAAGCAACCGTAGCATGGCTATAGAAAAGCATGGTTATAGAAAAGCAAGAACACGAGTTTATAGAAAAGCAAGAACATTTTATGTTACATACCTGGGAGTGTAGAGATTGTTGTTCTCCGTAACACTGTCTCTCTCTTTTGGGAAGAATACCAATTTTAAAAACCTGTAGTGCTCTTTTGGACCAATCACTCAATTACTATGCTGAGGATAACTCTACACTTATATATATATGTCAGCATAGATCCATTTTAAATTAAATCCGGATTTTAGGAGGGGATATAATTGTTTATTGTTATTTTTTTTTAATTAAATAATTTTTATTTTTTTTAAATGTAGCTGAATCTAACCTAACCTCGGGTGCAATAAATGCTTGATATGCATATGTTATGGTTTGTTAGTTTTTAAACTTATTTTAAATAATAAATTGGGTCAATGTATGCCACTTGTTACGGTAGCTTTTTGATGTTAGATCTCAGTCATATTCCTTGAAGAGATAAACGATTGGGTTGCATTTTTTGCAACCTAACCCAAAACATAGAGTGAGGCCCAATAATCTCAACAATATATATGATTTGATTAGATGACCTCAACTAATAAAACAATTTATATTATTAAAATGACAGAGCTATTTCCTCGGAAGTCACAAGGATCTTTAGTGATTGATCGACTACGTAGTTTGGAGATCAAGTCGAGATGGAACCATCTTCAGGAAATAAAGTAGTGGACGGTCCCACAAACAAGGGGGTCCTATACATCAATTTGACATGGTAGACATGGTTTGTTAGTTTTTAAACTTATTTTAAATAATAAATTGGGTCAATGTATGCCACTTGTTACGATAGCCTTTTGATGTTAGATCTCAATGATATTCCTTGAAGAGGTAAATTATTGGGTTGCATTTTTTGCAACCTAACCCAAACATAGAGTGAGGCCCAATAATCTCAATAATATATAT
Source organism: Picea engelmannii (assembly GCA_009831015.1). Taxonomy (NCBI): domain Eukaryota; kingdom Viridiplantae; phylum Streptophyta; class Pinopsida; order Pinales; family Pinaceae; genus Picea; species Picea engelmannii. The sequence continues at coordinate 1,023,703 of ML786473.1, read as the reverse complement.
GACTTGATTCGATGACCTCAACTAATAAAACAATTTATATTATTAAAACAATAGAGCTATTTCCTCGGAAGTCACAAGGGTCCCTAGTCCCATAAACAAGGGGGTCCTATACATCAATTTGACATGGTAAACTAGACATTAAATTATTATTATTATTATTATTATTGACTTACATGTAAACTGCACCTCTCAACCACTCGAGTTAGCCCACTGAGCTAATAAGTTAATTTATATTATTAAAATGACATTGCTCTTTCAAAGTCAAAGCTCTCCATGATCCCACAAATAAAGTGATAGTATACACCAATTTAACATCATCTAAGTAGACTTCGACATTAAATTATTATTATTATTGACTTATTCTCTTTAAATAATATAATTTACCTATTTTATAAATAAAATTTCAAATAATTAAATTGCCTTAAAAATATGTATATTCACAATTAACATGTTTATAACTTCAACTCCTATGGATTGAGATATACATATTCTAATCTTGACATTATATATAATAAAAAAACAATTTCTTGTTACTGTATGCCACTTGTTACGGTAGCCTTTTGATGTTAGATCTCAGTCATATTCCTTGAAGAGGTAAATGATTGGGTTGCATTTTTTGCAACCTAACCCAAAACATAGAGTGAGGCCTAATAATCTCAATAATATATATGACTTGATTCTATGACCTCAACTAATAAAACAATTTATATTATTAAAATGACAGAGTTCAGAAGTCACAAGGTCCCTAGTCCCACAAACAAGGGGGTCCTATACATCAATTTGACATGGTAGACTAGACATTAAATAATAATAATAATAATAATAATAATTATTATTATTATTATTATTATTATTATTATTATTATTGACTTACATGTAAACTGAATCTCTCAACCACTCGAGTTAGTCCATTAGGCTAATAAATTAATTTATATTATTAAAATGACATTGCTCTTTCAAAATCACAAGCTCTCCATGATCCCACAAATAAAGGGATTATATACACCAATTTGACATCATCTAAGTAGACTTAAACATTAAATTATTGTTATTATTAACCTATTATCTTTAAATAATATAATTTACCTATTTTATAAATAAAATTTCAAATAATTAAATTACCTTAAAA
>ML786473.1:990428-1019716 GCA_009831015.1 Picea engelmannii | reverse complement strand
GCCTCCGTAGACCACCGGATTACGATGGAGCTCCTCGTGCGTGGGTAGGGGATGGACAACCAGAGCATTAAGCTCTCGGCGTTAATGCTAGCAGCTATGGGTTACGCGTATTTCAGTTTGAACCGACCTCCCACTTCGCATTCGAATTCGTTCCAACAGGTTCAACACCGTCGCGCAGGAGGCTCCGCCCTAGCCCTCACCATGCCACAGGTAAGGGGTAGGCCTCGCCGAGGTGCCGGCTGGTATGCAACAGACTCACAGAGAAAACGACATCAGAGGTTTGCCAGAGCTATGCTCTTAGCTAGGAAAAAACGCAGGGGTGGTGCCACTGTAGCAAACTCCCCGCCTCGAACTTACGTTAAGGAGGACCTATCCATCATGCTTCCACCGGATTTTTCCGAGATCCAGATGTTCATTGTCCCGGACAACTGGAATCCTTCGACGAGCTTCGGACACAAGCCAACTGCACCCAACTTGGGCAATTCTCCAGCGCCAGCTACTGCTCCGAGTGCAACTTTCGCAGCTTGCCCCGTGGAGGAGGAGCCACCGGATTCCATCGCTGGGGTGCAGACGCAGGGGACACGGCCGGACCACAAGGCAAGGGAAGCGGAGGAGGTGCAGCAGGAGTGCATTGCTGACACACAGCAGCAGAGGACGATGCCGAGTCAAGAAGAAGCGGAGTCTGAGAGGAATTCGCCACCTTCACAGCCGCTCCTGCATCCCGAACACCTAAAGTTGATTTTTGAAGTGCGCAGCCTCGTGGACGATCAAGTCTTCAGAGCTGTGCAAGTCAGCCAGCGACTAGATATGTTGTATGCGGCCTACTCCAAAGCTACTCCACGGTGCCAATGCCCCACTTGTGTGCAGCCCTTCGTCCTCCCTATCAATGGAGGCAACTTCGACTGAATAGGTGCTAGTCTTCCTTATGGTTTCCATGCTCTTTTTAGATTCAGCTTATCAGAGCCGTAACTCTCTAGTCCTTAGCATAATTAGCTTTATCATAGTCTTTTTGTTACTGTTGAGCATACTGGACATAATCCCTAGTTTCCTTTGGGCAGGGTGGCAAAACACTACGCCTAATTTTGCTTGCTACTGTGGACAAGCCAGCTGTCCTGGTTTCCTGTATAGGCAGGACTGCTGGCACATGCATGCCAAATGTCTATCCTTTTTTGAAAGCTTAATATAATAGGTTCTACTTTTTTATTTAAAAAAAATAAATAATACTAAAGTACTATTGATTAAATCTTATAATTTTCATTAATTAAAAAAGTATTAAAGAAAAATTTTAAGCTCTTAGAAATAAATCGGACATGTGAAAGCATCTTGAAGAATGCCAATAAGAAACACCATGCGCCTTAACAAAAATAAGGTAATATTTTGAAGGATTGAAAGGTGTAAGGGGAGTTATCTTTGACCCTCATGGAGAAAAATAAATTACATTTACATGGCGAATTGGGAGCTCAACCAATAATGAGGCTGAATTATTAGCTCTCTATCAAGGTCTAGACATTCTTAGAGATTTTGGGGTTTGTAAAGAAATGGTGGTTGGGGAATCAAAAACAATTATCATATATCTACATCATTGTAGCACTCCTAAGAGTTTCACTTTGTCTCATACTGTGCAAAGGATCCTTCAAGTGGCTTAAAATTTTGAAAAAATTAAGCTCCATCATGTCGTGTGTAAACAAAACTGGCTTGTTGATAAGTAAGCTAACATAGGAACAAGGTTGGCCAAAGGTTGTTGTAGTATTTAAATAGGTGGATGGTCCACTCCCTACCCTACCATGACATGCATATATATGATGGAAACCCCCTCTCTCCTCATCACTTGCATTCACATGCACATTTGATGGGATGGAGAGAATTTTTCAATGCCATAATATTAATTCCTTCCTCAATCCTTTGGCATGGGAGTTATTAAAGGCTACAATGGTGATGTCATTAGATAAGTGTGGGTTGTTGTGTTCTCTATGAGCTTGAGTATGTGAAGTGTGTTTGGAAGGGTGTATCAACAACACTAACATTACGAACTAGAGTATCTAATGGAATACATGGAAAGATCAATTTAGCAGATAGATTCAAAAGGAATGTGGAGCTTTGGACAAGTGTGTTATGAACACTATAAAATACATCATGGAAGTTAGAGAAAGGGAGAAAGAGGTGGATTCCTTCATGATCATTCCTTGAGGAAAACATGTGGAACTCAGTGACTAGGTGAAATATCTCCATCTATCAATAGGAAAAATTGCGACTCACCTCGACATTATTTTGAAGTTCTCTTTCCTCCTTCTCCCCTAGATTCTAGTTGCTCTAAAATCTTGTCTTTTGTGGTCATTCTTCAACCTTGGAGATTCACAGGGATAGGTCACATCCTCATTTACTAGGATTGAAACATGGCATTGATGAGGCCCATATTGTATCTGGCCTTGAGAATGAGGAGAAAATGGACATTGTTGGAGTGAAGCCACAAGAGAGTATGCAAAAAGTGGCCCTTCACAGACCAAGATTCTAATTATTTACTTGGTGTATTTTCTATATTTTTCCATATTGTTTTTTTTCTCAACCAATATGTAAGAAAATATTCTTGTCAAGTCTTTAGAAGCTAGAGTGGGACTAGGTTTATGATAAGTACCAAAAGTTGTGCCCTCATACTTATTTGATAAGACCAATAATCAGGGTCCTTAGGATCATTGGATTTCGATCCTTGGACCCGTGGGTTATTTGACCCATGATATGGAATGAAACATCCGTGACAACATTATCTCCTTCATTTGTACCTTGGTTCATACCTCAATTACCCCATAATATTTGTGAGCTTGCCTTCAAAACTCGTCTCTATGAAATTCATAGGAATTTCATTGTTTTTTGCAGGTCTCTGTTGTCCAGGTCCATCCAAGGCTCCTTTAAATTTAGTTCCTATTCCCTTACTTCACCACAAGACCATAGATTGAAACCATGGTATAATTGTCTCCTTTAACACCCTTGAATCCCCTGGTGCTAAGATTCTTTATCTTCATATGACCCAATACCAAGAACCACGGGCTTGAGTGTGGAGGTATGTGATCAATCTAGATCATTGATCTTGAAGTTTATCAACGATAAAAAACAATGGGGAGATATAATATCCAATGTTGATCTGGATCTAATATCCTTTCTAGACCATTGATTTATCCTTAATCAAACTCAATACAAATCGTGGGACCACCACAGAACCTTGAATACTCTGAAACCTCCTCGTTGCATGTCGTCTCCAGAGTGGGGCTCTAACATCAACTTAACGTATCTCGGCATTAGGATGTCAGGGATTTACACCATTCTGAACAACCCAAAACTCTCGATGGTCACGGTCCACTGTAAGGGGAGTCGTTGATCTCCCATGTCTAATATCTAATCTCCTTCGTCGATCTATATTCCAAGGTTTACAACGGAACCATATATAGTGGGACCAAGTTTCCACGTGTCACTTCATGTGTGGAGTTCCTTACATCAACATGAATTTTTCCGTCATCGGGACCTTTGGAATTTTGCATCATCGAATACCTTATAACCTCCATTGTTCATGGTTCATTGTAATGAGGACCGTCGATCTAGATCTGGATCGAATGGTCATGATTCTACGACTACATGCAGTGAGGAATTTACTATGTTCTCGATCCATCGGTCAAGAATTAACTTGACCTTGATCCAATAATCATGATTATCCTCTATTATATCACTTATGCCATGTGTGTCAGACCTCCTTGTACTAAACTCCTCATACTTTGTTAATACGCTTTCAATGAAAACCATCGATATTTTATGTGGATGGACAATTAGATCTCCCCTTTCACGATATTGGTTGAAAATAGATCATCGTCGATCCTTTCAATGATTAACGATCGATCTCTCTCCTCGATGGAATATGACACTATCTCATAGATGTTAGACCTGCAATATGATTCTCTCACACATGTTTACACACATACATTCATAATTTACACAGGAATACACAAATAATATGTAATCTCTATTATATCGAGTTTGAATACAATACAATATGGCCTCTGTGGGTCAATCTTGATCTTTACATCTCATTGGCCTCTGTATCACAATGCCCACAGGCTTACATTTATAACAAGAATTACAATATAATGGATCATCTTAGATCCATGATTCCCTCCTAAAATCGTTAACTAGATGCTTCAAAGGGAAAATTACATAACAATTTCAACAAACTCAATCAAATATGAGGAAATATAGTCTTCTTGGCCATGCTACATCTTCTCGAAGCTTCAAAAAAATTCAACTTTGACTTGGGGTGGTTTTTCTCCTACATAAAACTCCCAGGGTTAAAATTTTTCATGATCTCCTGATCATGTGTCTTCATTTGTTGCTTCCATATTCACTCTCTAGTCTTCCTTTTCCTGATGCATCATCGAGATTCTCCAATGCTCAGTTAGTGAGGTGCAAAAAATCCTCTACAGTAATAAGTTTGTTTCACCTTGCTACACAATACCTCACTAATGTTCTCTCTCCCGAGCTCAGTCTTTTGGTATTCTCCTAGTTTTCTCCTCTGGAACCTCTTCTTAGCATTCCTTTCTCTAGTCTATTGCAAATATACTCACTCTCTCACAGAGAAATATTTCCCTGCACTCTCATACCAGTTGATAAGATCAAGTGCCACACTATGATACCACTTGATAAGTATGAAAGGTCATGCCCTGATACATATTTGATAATACCAATAATATGGGTCCTTAGTATCATTGGATTTCGATCCTCGGACCTATGGGTTATTCGGTCCATGATATGGACTAAAACCTCCATGACAACATCAAATCCTTCATACATGTACCCTGGTTCATACCTCGATCGCCCCATAATATCTATGAGATTTCCTTCATAACTCGTCTCTATGAAGTTCATAGGAACTTCATTGTATTTCACAGGTCTCTGTTTCCCAGGTCCATCCAAGGCTCCTTTAAATTTAGTTCTCATTCCCTTCACCAGAATACCACTGATTGAAACCATGGTCTAACTATCTACTTTAACGCCCTTGAAGCCCCTGACACTAAGATTTTTTATCTTCATATGGCCCAATGCCAAGAACCACGAGCTTGAGAGCAGAGGTACGTGATCAATTTGGATTGTTGATATTGAAGCTGATCAATGATCAGCAAAAATGGGGTGATATAATATCCACCGTTGATATGGATCAGATCCTTTCTGTACTGTAGACTTATTCTTAATCAAACTCAATACAAATCGTGGTACCACCATGGAACCTTGAATACTATGGAACCTCCTCTTCATGTGTGCTCTCGAGAGTGGGGCTCTGATGTCATCTTAACGTATCGCAACGTCGGGACACCATGATTTTATGCCCATCTCAACAACCCAAAAGTCTTAATTATTGCGGTCTACCAAGGAGAGTCGTTGATCTCCCGTTTCGATGATCTAATCTCTGTTGCCGATCTATATTCCAATCTTTACCACTTAACCATATATTGTGGGCCCAGGTCTCCACATGCCACTTCATGTGTGGATTTCCTTACATCAGCATGCCATTTTTTTTCATTAGGACCTCCATACTTTTATAGCATCAAACACCTTATAACATTTGATGTTCGTGGTCCACCGTAATGAGGATCGTTGATCTAGATATGGATCGAATGGTCATGATTCTATAGCTACATGCAGTGAGAAATTTACTATGATCTCAATCCAATGGTCAAGACTTAACTTGACCTTGATCCGATGGTCATGACTCTCCTCTATTATATCACTTATGACATGTGTGTCGAACCTCCTTATACTAAACTCCCCATACTTTGTTGATACACTTTCAACAACAACCATCGATCTTTTTTGTGGATGGAAGGTTGGATCTCCCCTTTCATGTTATCACTTAACAATAGATCGTCGTCGATCCTTTCAATGATGGACGATTGATCTCTCTCCTCACTTGAATATGACACCATCTCACAGATGTTAGACCTGGAATATGATTCTCTCATATAGGTTTACACACATACATTCATAATTTACACATGAATACACAAATAATATGCAATCTCTATTCTATCGAGCTCGAATACAATACAATATGGCCTATGCGGGCTAAGCCTGATTTTTACATCTCGTCGGCATCTATATCACAATGCCGGCATGCTTACATTTATAACGCGAATTACAATATTGTGGATCATCTGAGATCCACGATTCCATCCTAAAATCGTTAATTAGATACTTCAAAGGGAAAATTACATAATAATTTCAACAAACTCAATCGAATACAAGGAAATCTCGTCTTCTTGTCCATGCTACGTCTTTTCGGAGATTCATGAAATTTAAACTTTGACTTGGGTTGGTTTTTCTCCTGCATCAATTTAGTAACAATTTCGATAGATAAATCTGTGTTTTTAAAATCTATCCAAGGCCATGTAAGTTGTTTTTTGTATTATAAAGTTGTTTGATTTTATTGCAACCTTTTCTAATAAAAATCATATCCCTCATTTTGAAAAAAGGGTAATATTATATGATGAATCAAACCATCAGTACCAATGGCTAATATGATTTCTAGTTCATGTGGACAAGAGTTGTTGGAGGATACTCTTGCTCAAACTTTGAGGTGTCTCTGTTTTTTCTTATCTAGCTAGTAGGTTTGATAAACAGCTTTTCTCTGTTTTGTTACAAATAATTTCAGTTGTTATGGTTACCTTGGATACTTGGTTTGGTTTCCCATCATGGGTAGACCCTATGTTTTGTTATTTTTGGCTTGTTTGGTTTCCTAGTTATCTTTTTGGACCTGGCTTGCTAGAAGACATTTTTGTATATACTATTAATACATGAATAGAATATCTTACTTAAAAAAAACCCATAGTAAATTTAAATATGATAATGATCACTAGTTATAATAAAAAATATTGTTATCTGATAACAAGTTATGTTGGTGCACAATTTGGGAGTCTAAATATAATTTTCTAACAAAATTCTAAAAATTGTCACTCAAATTGTTTATGCATATGTATATAATCCTTTCAACTTGTTAATATATGATGTTGCAAAGTGTGATACTTATGTAGATCCATCGTTAGAACAAACCAACCATAAGAATGTACCAATCCCACCCATAAAGTATAACAACTAGAAATAAATCCCGCTTAAGATAGTATAGACTTTGACAATCCATAAACTTTAATGACTCACATTAATCAAAAAACTATTGACAATGAAAACATTAAATGTCAAAGCTTAACCTTCATGACAATTTCATGTGTCACCTCTCTAACAACACTACAAATATCACCTACTTTCTACTTTTAAAAAAAATGATACAATATATGCCATGTGTGTCAGACCTCCTTATACTAAACTCCTCGTACTTTGTTGATACGCTTTCAATGAAAACCATCGATATTTTATGTGGATGGACAATTAGATCTCCCCTTTCACGATATTGATTGAAAATAGATTGTCATCGATCCTTTCAATCATCGACAATCGATCTCTCTCCTCGATGGAATATGACACTATCTCACAGATGCTAGACCTGCAATATGATTCTCTCACACATGTTTACACACATACATTCATAATTTACACAGGAATACACAAATAATATGTAATCTCTATTATGTCGAGTTTGAATACAATACAATATGGCCTCTATGGGTCAAGCCTGATCTTTGCATCTCATTGGCCTCTGTATCACAACACCTGCAAGCTTACATTTATAATGAGAATCACAATATCATGGATCATCTTAGATCCACAATTCCCTCCTAAAATCCTTAACTAGATGCTTCAAAGGGAAAATTACATAACAATTTCAACAAACTCAATCAAATATGAGGAAATATAGTCTTCGCCATGCTACATCTTCTCGAAGCTTCAAAAAATTTCAACTTTGACTTGGGGTAGTTTTTCTCCTACATAAAAATCCTAGGGTTAAAATTTTTCATGATCTCCTGATCATGTGTCTTCATTTGTTTCTTCCATATTCACTCTTTGGTCTTCCTTTTCCTGATGCATCACCAAGATTCTCCAATGCTCAGTTAGTAAGGTGCAAAAAATCCTCTGCAGTAACAAGTTTGTTTCACCTTGCTACACAATACCTCACTAATATTCTCTCTCTCGAGCTCAGTCTTTTGGTATTCTCCTAGTTTTCTCCTCTGGAACCTCTTCTTAGCATTCCTTTCTCTAGGCTACTGCAAATATACTCACTCTCTCACAGAGAAATATTTCCCTGCACTCTCATACCACTTGATAAGATCAAGTGCCACACTATGATACCACTTGATAATTACGAAAGGTCATTGTCTGATACATATTTGATAATACCAATAATATGGGTCCTTAGGATCATTGGATTTCGATCCTCGGACCTATGGGTTATTCGATCCACGATATGGGTTGAAACCTCTATGACAACATCAAATCCTTCATACATGTACCCTGGTTAATACCTCGATCACCCCATAATATCTGTGAGATTTCCTTCATAACTCGTCTCTATGAAGTTCATAGGAACTTCATTGTATTTCACAAGTTTATGTTTCCCAGGTCCATCCAAGGCTCCTTTAAATTTAGTTCTCATTCCCTTACTTCACCGGAATACCACTGATTGAAACCATGGTCTAACTATCTACTTTAATGCCCTTGAAGCCCTTGACACTAAGATTTTTTATATTCACATGGCCCAATGCCAAGAACCACGAGCTTGAGAGCAGAGGTATGCGATCAATTTGGATTGTTGATATTGAAGCTAATCAATGATTGACAAAAATGGGGTGATATACTATCCACCGTTGATTTGGATCTCGGATCCTTTCTGTACCGTAGATTTATTCTTAATCAAAATCAATACAAATCGTGGGACCACCATGGAACCTTAAATACTATGGAACCTCCTCTTCATGTGTGCTCTCCAGAGTGGGGATTTGATGTCATCTTAACGTATCTCAACGTCAGGACACCATGATTTTATGCCCTTCTCAACAACCCAAAACTCTTGATTATTGCGGTCTGCCAAGGAGAGTCGTTGATCTCCTGTTTCGATGATCTAATCTCTGTTGCCGATCTATATTCCAATCTTTACCACTTAACCATATATTGTGGGCCTAGGTCTCCACATGCCACTTCATGTGTGGAGTTCGTTGCATTAGCATGCCATTTTTTTTCATTAGGACCTCGAGACTTTGGTAGCATCAAACACCTTATAACATTTGATGTTCGTGGTCCACCATAATGAGGATCATTGATCTAGATATGGATTGAATGGTCATGATTCTATAGCTACATGCAGTGAGAAATTTACTATGATCTCAATCCAATGGTCAAGACTTAACTTGACCTTGATCTGATGGTCATGACTCTCCTCTATTATATCACTTATGACATGTGTGTCGAACCTCCTTGTACTAAACTCCCCATACTTTGTTGATACACTTTCAACAACAAACATTGATCTTTTTTGTGGATGGAAGGTTGGATCTCCCCTTTCATGTTATCACTTAACAATATATCATTGTCAATCCTTTCAATGATCGATGATCGATCTCTCTCCTCACTTGAATATGACACTGTCTCATAGATGTTAGACCTGGAATATGATTCTCTCACATAGGTTTACACACATACATTCATAATTTACACATGAATACACAAATAATATGCAATCTCTATTATATCGAGCTCGAATACAATACAATATGGCCTATGTGGGAAAAGCCTGATTTTTACATCTCGTCGGCCTCTATATCACAATGCCCGCATGCTTACATTTATAACAAGAATTAAAATATTGTGGATCATCTGAGATCCGCGATTCCATCATAAAATCATTAATTAGATGCTTCAAAGGGAAAATTACATAATAATTTCAACAAACTCAATTGAATACGAGGAAATCTCGTCTTCTTGGCCATGCTATGTCTTTTCAAAGATTAATGAAATTTAAACTTTGACTTGGGTTGGTTTTTCTCCTGCATCAGTTTAGTAACAATTTTGATAGATAAATCTGTGTTTTTTAAATCTATCCAAGACCATGTAAGTTGTTTTTTGTATTATAAAGTTGTTTGATTTTATTGCAACATTTTCTAATAAAAATCATATCCCTCATTTTGAAAAAATGGTAATATTATATGATGAATCAAACCATCAGTACCAATGGCTAATATGATTTCTAGTTCATGTGGACAAGAGTTGTTGGAGGATACTCTTGCTCAAACTTTGAGGTGTCTCTGTTTTTTCTTATCTAGCTAATAGGTTTGATAAATTGCTTTTCTCTATTTTGTTACAAACAATTTCAGTTGTTATGGTTACCTTGGATACTTGGTTTGGTTTCCCTTCATGGGTAGACCCTATGTTTTGTTATTTTTGGCTTGGTTGGTTTCCTAGTTATCTTTTTGGACCTGGCTTGCTAGAAGACATTTTTGTATATACTATTAATACATGAATAGAATATCTTACTTAAAAAAAACCCATAGTAAATTTAAATATGATAATGATCACTAGTTATAATAAAAAATATTGTTATCTGATAACAAGTTATGTTGGTGCACAATTTGTGAGTCTAAATATAATTTTCTAACAAAATTCTAAAAATTGTCACTCAAATTGTTTATGCATATGTATATAATCCTTTCAACTTGTTAATATATGATGTTGCAAAGTGTGATACTTATGTAAATCCATCATTAGAACAAACCAACCATAAGAATGTACCAATCCCACCGATAAAGTATAACAACTAGAAATAAATCCCGCTTAAGATAGTATAGACTTTGATAATCCATAAACTTTAATGACTCACATTAATCAAAAAACTATTGACAATGAAAACATTAAATGTCAAAGCTTAACCTTCATGACAGTTTCATGTGTCACCTCTCTAACAACGCTACAAATATCACCTACTTTCTACTTTTAAAAAAAATGATACAATATATGCCATGTGTGTCAGACCTCCTTGTACTAAACTCCTCGTACTTTGTTGATACGCTTTCAATGAAAACCATCGATATTTTATGTGGATGGACAATTAGATCTCCCCTTTCACGATCTTGATTGAAAATAGATTGGCGTCGATCCTTTCAATGATCGACGACCGATCTCTCTCCTCAATGGAATATGGCACTATCTCACAGATGTTAGACCTGCAATATGATTCTCTCACACATGTTTACACACATACATTCATAATTTACACAGGAATACACAAATAATATGTAATCTCTATTATATCGAGTTTGAATACAATACAATATGGCCTCTGTGGGTCAAGCCTGATCTTTACATCTCATTGGCCTCTATATCACGACGCCCGCAGGATTACATTTATAATGAGAATTACAATATCATGGATCATCTTAAATCCACGATTCCCTCCTAAAATCGTTAACTAGATGCTTCAAAGGGAAAATTACATAACAATTTCAACAAACTCAATCAAATATGAGGAAATATAGTTTTCTTGGCCATGCTACATCTTCTCGATGCTTCACAAAATTTCAACTTTGACTTGGGGTGGTTTTTCTCCTACATAAAACTCCCAGGGTTAAAATTTTTCATGATCTCCTAATCATGTGTCTTCATTTGTTGCTTCCATATTCACTCTCTGGTCTTCCTTTTCCTGATGCATCACTGAGATTCTCCAATGCTCAGTTAGTGATGTTCAAAAAATCCTCTGCAGTAACAAGTTTGTTTCACCTTGCTACACAATACCTCACTAATATTCTCTCTCTCGAGCTCAGTCTTTTGGTATTCTCCTAGTTTTATCCTCTGGAACCTCTTCTTAACATTCCTTTCTCTAGGCTACTGCAAATATACTCACTCTCTCATAGAGGAATATTTCCCTGCACTCTCATACCACTTGATAAGATCAAGTGCCACACTATGATACCACTTGATAAGTACGAAAGGTCATGCCCTACTACATATTTGATAATACCAATAATATGAATCTTTAGAATCATTGGATTTCGATCCTCGGACCTATGGGTTATTCGGTCCATGATATGGACTGAAACCTCCATGACAACATCAAATCCTTCATACATGTACCCTGGTTCATACCTTGATCACCTCATAATATCTGTGAGATTTCCTTCATAACTCGTCTCTATGAAGTTCATAGGAACTTCATTGTATTTCACAGGTCTTTGTTTCCTAGGTCTATCCAAGGCTCCTTTAAATTTAGTTCTCATTCCCTTACTTCACCAGAATACCACTGATTGAAACCATGGTCTAACTATCTACTTTAACGCCCTCGAAGCCCCTTACACTAAGATTTTTTATCTTCATATGGCCCAATGCCAAGAATCACGAGCTTGATAGCGGAGGTATGTGATCAGTTTGGATTGTTGATATTGAAGTTGATCAATGATTGACAAAAATGGGGTGATATAATATCCACCGTTGATGTGTATCTCAGATCCTTTCTGTACCGTAGATTTATTCTTAATCAAACTCAAAAAAAATCGTGGGATCACCATGGAACCTTGAATAATATGGAACCTCCTCTTCATGTGTGCTCTCCAGAGTGGGGCTCTGATGTCATCTTAATGTATCTCAATGTCAGGACACCATGATTTTATGCCCTTCTCAACAACCCAAAACTCTTGATTATTGTGGTTGGCTAAGGAGAGTCGTTGATCTCTCGTTTTGATGATCTAATCTCTGCTGTCGATCTATATTCCAAGATTTACCACTTAACCATATATTGTGGGCCCAGGTCTCCACATGCCACTTCATGTGTGGAGTTCCTTGCATTGGCATGCCATTTTTTTTCATCAGGACCTCGAGAATTTTGTAGCATCAAACACCTTATAACATTTGATGTTCATGGTCGACCGTAACGAGGATCGTTGATCTAGATATGGATCGAATGGTCATGATTCTATAACTACATGCAGTGAGAAAATTACTATGATCTCAATCCAATGCTTAAGACTTAACTTGACCTTGATCCGATGGTCATGACTCTCCTCTATTATATCACTTATGACATGTGTGTCGAACCTCCTTGTACTAAACTCCCCATACTTTGTTGATACACTTTCAACAACAACCATCAATCTTTTTTGTGGATGGAAGGTTGGATCTCCCCTTTCATGTTATCACTTAACAATAGATCATCGTCGATCCTTTCAATGATCGACGATCGATCTCTCTCCTCACTTGAATATGACATTGTCTCACAGATGTTAGACCTGGAATATGATTCTCTCACATAGGTTTACACACATACATTCATAATTTACACACGCATACACAAATAATATGCAATCTCTATTATATTGAGTTCAAATACAATACAATATGGCCTATGTGGGCAAAGCCTGATTTTTACATCTCGTTGGACTCTATATCACAATGCTTGCATGCTTACATTTATAACGAGAATTACAATATTGTGGATCATCTGAGATCCACGATTCCATCCTATAATCATTAATTAGATGCTTCAAAGGGAAAATTACATAATAATTTCAACAAACTCAATCGAATACGAGGAAATCTCGTCTTCTTGGCCACACTATGTCTTTTCGAAGATTCATGAAATTTAAAATTTGACTTGGGTTGGTTTTTCTCTTGCATCAGTTTAGTAACAATTTCAATAGATAAATCCGTGTTTTTTAAATCTATCCAGGGCCATGTAAGTTGTTTTTTGTATTATAAAGTTGTTTGATTTTATTGCAACATTTTCTAATAAAAATCATATCCCTCATTTTGAAAAAAGGGTAATATTATATGATGAATCAAACCATCAGTACCAATGGCTAATATGATTTCTAGTTCATGTGGACAAGAGCTGTTTGAGGATACTCTTGCTCAAACTTTGAGGTGTCTCTGTTTTTTCTTATCTAGCTAGTAGGTTTGATAAACTGCTTTTCTCTGTTTTGTTACAAAGAATTTCAGTTGTTATGGTTACCTTGGATACTTGGTTTGGTTTCCCTTCATGGGTAGACCCTATGTTTTGTTATTTTTGGCTTGGTTGGTTTCCTAGTTATCTTTATGGACTTGGCTTGCTAGAAGACATTTTTGTATATACTATTAATACATGAATAGAATATCTTACTTAAAAAAACCCCATAGTAAATTTAAATATGATAGTGATCACTCGTTATAATAAAAAATATTGTTATCTGATAACAAGTTATGTTGGTGCACAATTTGTGAGTCTAAATATAATTTTCTAACAAAATTCTAAAAATTGTCACTCAAATTGTTTATACATATGTATATAATCCTTTCAACTTGTTAATATATGATGTTGCAAAGAGTGATACTTATATAAATCCATCGTTAAAACAAACCAGCCATAAGAATGTACCAATCCCACCCATAAAGTATAACAACTAAAAATAAATCTCGCTTAAGATAACATAGACTTTGACAATCCATAAACCTTAATGACTCACATTAATAAAAAAACTATTAACAATGAAAACATTAAATATCAAAACTTAACCTTCATGACAATTTCATGTGTCACCTCTCTAACAACACTACAAATATCACCTACTTTTTACTTTTAAAAAAAATGATACAATATATATCTTCAAAATAAAAATAAAAAGAATCTTACATACTTTATCACTTTAAGAAATTGTAACTCTTTTCATATTAATATACTTCTTCAATATATCATTTATATTACTTTGTATCACATATTTACTCGATATGTGAATGCACGAATCATGGATTACTCGTATTTCTTAGTATGCTTGCAATCATATCAACTTCCATCGTATTTCTTAACATTTTCTACACTTCTAAAGCATTAAGCATTGCACTCCATTTGAAATGTCTTTTTCTTAATAAAAAAAATATGAACTTATGTTTTTTTTTTTTTAATTTTGATAATTAATTAGGTTATTAAAAATATAGTTCAATTCTATTAGCAATCCATTTAAACACATATCTATTAGGTATATGTACAACTTCACATATATACATTTTACACTTTTCCTTAAAAACTTTGCCATAACTTCCATTCTCTTATCTCGTTATTTTTTCATGCTTAGTTACCCTTTGCTTTCATAAGGGGTATACTAGTATGAATCACATGATAATGATATACAAATTATTGCTTAACATGGTATGGGAACTTTAGTAACACTTTTTGGTCACATGATGATTTGGGCGATGCTTTGTGGTTTGTGCTCATGATTATAGTATGCAGTGTAACTTAATAGTTGTCACTTTGAAAAACGCAACTTATATGTGAGTACATAAATCAAAGTATGTGTTCCCATGCAATAATTTGTGTTAAACAAAGTTTTTATTGAATCAAGAGTAATGAATTGTATTTATAGTTATAAAATACATTGAAAAGAAAAAATTAAAATTGTAAAAATTAAAGATTAAAAAATATCATTATAAGAATAAAATAAATAAAATAAATAGATGCATATGTTATATAACATATACAATGTATATATGTTATATATTATATAATATATACAGTGTATATATGTTATATATTATATAACATATGTAAAGATTCAATTTAATATCTATTTTTAAGTATTGATAAATTTGTATATTGATTTTTTTATTTGTTTTAATATTTAATAGATTTAAAATTAAGATGGATTTATGATAATTTAATTGGAATCTTTATTATTGTGGAAAATTATACAATGATTAATTGATCTTCTATTATTATTGGGAGAAAATCACTAATAGAAATTGTACATATCACTTCCCTACAATGAATAAAAAGAGATTCATGTTCAGATTGTGGTCACTCTATTTGTGGCTCTCACCAATATTTCTACTAATTGTAGCAAATATATTTAAATGTGATTGTCTTCATTTTATTTTCACTTTGTGAAGGAGGTATAGCAACCAACATTATTTTTTCCAATATGTGAATGATTGTGGGCCTTAGCTTAGCCTTGATCTTTGATTGTTTTTTCAATGTGAATCACAAGTGTGCCTTTTAAGCATGGATTTGTTGTTGGCATGGTCTCCTAAACTTTGAGCTCAAAGCAATGATTCAACAATATATTTCATAAGAAACTTCTTTTATCCCAATAGTTGCACTTGTGTCAATGCATAAAACATTGATACCTAGCAAATCCACACAACCTTCTAACTATTAAGTTAGCACACTTTTTCTTTGTTTACCTTTATATGATCTTTGTCAATCTCTTGCATTTATTTTGATTTGAAGATCTAGCTACTTCAAGCTTGACCTCCATATCAAGTGTGTCTTATTGAGTGCAATTTATACATTCTTAATTTTTTTCCTTTAGCAAACTATGTGCACGTGTTTTAGTTTTATAAGTTGTTACAAATTATTTATTCCATTTATTTTGGAGGTAAAATTAATCCATTTTGCATTTCAACATTATTCACGTTCTTCTATAGTGCATAACTCATTTATTATATAACATGCTCAATATGATTGTACCCCCTTTCCTTGATCTCCATGCTCTATGCAACACCATCCCAATTGTGTTTGCATGTTTCTACTTAAAGAATTTTATGAAGGATGGAAATTTTTTTTTTTTCTAGGGGGGCTCTCACACTTTATGCACTTTGCCCAAATCCTGCCATACTAATAATTGCAAGGTAAGCTTATATTTTGTATTTCCCGGTGATTCAAATAACCAATTTCACACGTCTTATGCACACACTCATTGTTAAATTCAAAAATATAAATTTAATGCAACACAACCAAACTAGGGTTACACATGCCGAAATAAGTATTACATCAATATTCTCAATTATATTAGAATTTTGATGTAAATTTTAAACCTTACCCAAAATATTACATGGCCATACTATTTTCCTTTGTTGATTTACTCTTCTTATGATCCTTTGGATTCATGCACATAATTGGTGCCTTTAACGATCTTTATCCTATGAAACAAACTTGTCCAATATCAAAGTGTCTAATTCCAACATGGATGTGTCCTTGAATCTTTGCGAGAGCTACAAATTGTTGGTCATTTCTTTGCAACCGAGAACCATTACTTGTTTGAGGTACTTTCTCTTACACTCCTCTCATATACATTATGGAGGACACCTTAATTTCAAGTGATGGAATGTTTCACATGAATGTTCCTTATTTAACACTCCCTAGTGATTAAAACATAGTCAAAACACATTAAAATACATTGCACAATGTTACTTTCTCTAGGAGTTATCATACTAAATGACAATCAACTATTTCCAATATAACCAATCACATAATCTAAGAAACTTTCAAT
This sequence comes from Picea engelmannii, assembly GCA_009831015.1. NCBI lineage: Eukaryota > Viridiplantae > Streptophyta > Pinopsida > Pinales > Pinaceae > Picea > Picea engelmannii. The sequence goes on along the minus strand of ML786473.1, from coordinate 1,002,509 downwards.
TCACCATAACCTCTTTCTTAATTGGTGTATACTTTTTTATACCCATTGAAGGAAGAGTATATTGTAATTGCTTTGTAGTCAATTTTCTTTGACTTTTAAATAATTTGTAATTTTTTCACTTTCTATAGAGTTTTCTAAAGTCTCAAAAAAATTGTTTATTAAATTGATTATTCTTTTAATTGAAAAATAAATTTTAAATTTTCTAAATTTTGAATTTCTATTTTGTGGTTGGTTGTTAATTATGATTGGACAATTTTTATGTGGTTTTACACTTAATTGTCATATTTAAAAAACCAATTTTAAAAATTGAAAATTAAAAAATCAAACAGTTTGCCATTTTTCCTTATTAATTATGGCCATCAATACTTATTTGTACACATGTCACTTCTATTAATTATTTTATATATGAAATAAATATAATAATAAGAGTTTGAAATATTAGAATAAAAAAATAGAACATAGTGAGATTACTCCACCTCCATTTCCTTCCAATCTACGCAGATTTCCAACCCAATCTACTCAAACCAATTTGGTCATTCTCATAACACTAACACTAAAATCACTATGAACATATCGATAGATGGTTCAACGTTGAACCATAAACCCACCAATAACCATCACACATGCCAATCACCATTGATGTGTGCACCCTTACTACCATGGTCCTTGAGTTGCCGAATTTTCATCGTATTTTTCTCATAACAACCCCTATTTGCTATTTCCTTCGGTGATTCTTCCACCCTGGACTAGATCATCTTCCTCAATATAACAACTTTGATTTGCATGCTGGAGACATTTCTATTTTCGACACACTAGTTCAATGGGAGTTAACTGACTAGTTCTATTTTAGACTTTCTATTTTTACCATCAATATTATGCATGCATGCATTCCTAAGGAAAACTAACTGCTTGATTGCTTTTCTTAATTATGGAATGTTTTTCCCTATATATGAGTGTATTCCACTCATTCATTGTATCATATTGATCATGATCTATGTATCAATCATCCGCTCATTGGAGTAGCGTGAATATATTTTCTCATTCTTCCATATTGAATCTCTCTTCCTTTCTTGATAAGCTTTGTTTGTACTTTCTTTAGCTAGATCTCTTGTGCAAGTTTTCATGAAACAATGACATGGTATCAGAGCTATGTTGCTTGGAGCAAGCCAGACAAGCCAAAGAATAAGGAAAATTGGGGTTTCAGTGAGTTAAATCTGTGGTCGTACCTTTCAACAATTATTCCTCCCAAAATATTACGTTTTTGAGGAAACGACCCACTAAGAAAGTAAATCGACCCATTTTGGAAGTGGGTTTTCAACCATTTGGCGAGATTCTTCATTGTTTGCTCAGAAAGTAAGCTGCAAGATAGCCTCCTGAAACTGATACGAATTCGTGGCCGTACCTTTCTACAGTGATTTCTCTAAAAAATATTAAGTTTTCGAGGAAACGACCCACGTAGAAAGTAAATCAACCCATTTTCGAAATGGGTTTTCAATCATTTGGCGAGATTCCTCACTGTTTGCTTAGAAAGTAAGTCGCAAGATCATCTCTTGAAATTGATACGAATTTTCACTTAAAGTGTCATTTCTGTCGTGATTTCTTAATTTTTCACTTGCAGATTGAGAGTAAAATTTTAGGGGTTCTTAGAAACAGTGGAAGAGATGGATATGAAAACTATTATACAGTCAAACTTGGTGGTAATCCTCACACCATACAATTATTTTGATTGGAAGCCCAAGGCAACATTCCAACTCAAAAGAAAATGACTATATAATTTGACGATGGCGACAGAAATAGAAACTACATCAACGATTGAGAAGATAAGATGGGTGAATCGTAAGGATGAGGCCACATGACTACTTCTTGAGTTAATCTCCACTAATTTTTGGTTTCATGTTGCCACATGAAAGACTCCAAATGAAATTTGGACCACCTTGGAAGGACTCTTTGAAAAGTAAGATGAGATGCAAGGTCATATGCTTGAGGTAGAGTTGAATACCTTAGATCCTAAAAGTTTTGATAATATACAAGATTTTTTTACTAAATTTAAATCTTTGCTATTAAGCTTGGGTGAATGTAGTATTGATAAGTATACACAATATAAACAACTTATTCTAACAATCTTGGCCAAGCTAGGACCAGAATACGTTGTATATGTCTCCAATTTCCATTCTGGCAGATGTCTTTTTGGAACAAATTGGAAAATGCATACGTTGGCTCAGTTCATTGAGTCTCTTACACAAGAGCAGACAAAACTCATACAAATGGGCCTCATGAAAGATCCCAAAACACATGCACTCACCATGCATGATGGAAAAGGGTCATCCAAACAGAATGAGAAGGAGGGATATTCCAAACCCTTCAACGATTCTTCAGGTTCCAAGAAGAAGAAGAAGAAGGGAAAGTAGTTCTCTTACTGCAATAAACCGAATCATGAAGAATCCACATGCATGAAGAAACATATCGATCTTATGGCACAGGCACTTCAACAAAACAACCTTGGAAACTTCATTCCAGAGGGAGTCAAGAAGCAGAAGGAAGAAGATCCTGCTCCTAAGAAAGGTAATCACCATGCTCTTGTTGCAATTAATTCCTCATCTGATTCATGGATTATAGATTATGGTGCATCCCATCATATGGAAGCGAAAGATAAAGTTTTCTCTTCTTTGAGTCCATGCTCAAGACCCCCTATTCTCATGGGGGATGAAACTCTAGTAGAAGTAGTAGGAGAAGGGAGAGTGGAACTCCACAATGGGAGTTTTGAGAATGTTCTACATATTCCAAAGATTTCTATGAATCTGCTCTCAGTTTATCAAATCACTCAGAAAGGTAAAAAGGTTGAATTTACATCAGATTCAGTTTCAGTAATTGACATGCATGACAATTCCATCATTGTAATTGGTGAGGTGGATCACAAGTCAAGGTTTTATAAATTCACTAAGTTTTATAACGATGACTCCTCTATTCTACTTACACATAAGGAGAGTACTTTGCATGCACCTCCAGTGCAACATGCATATACTCTTATTCTCCCATCAGTTTCAGACATCAGAGATGATTCCATACACTCATATTATGTACATGGAAATAAGCAGGTAGTACATCCAGATAAGAAGCCATCGTCAAAGCTTTAGCAAATGCCCAAGAAGTCACATACCACACTTCAGGAAGCAGACAACCTTGTAGGGAATCCATTGGATTCGAGGAGGACTCAATCTCAGCATGAGGAGCCTTCTCATGTATTTTCTGCTTCAGAACCTGCGATGCCCATGCATTGCTATATGGTTTAATCTATTGATCCACATAACTACAATGGGGTTGTGGGAAATCCATTATGACAAGCATCCATGCAGAAGGAGTATGACTCACTCCTACAGAACCAGACTTGGAATCTAGTTCCACTTCCACCAAAAAGGAATATTTTCAGGTGCAAATGGGTCCACAAGATCAAGAGGTACAAGGCCCGACAGGTTGCCAAAGGACTTCATCATATCCATAAATTTTTCCTCATCTTCACGAAGACTTTCAGTGAGCAAAAGTTTCAGACTTTGCGGGATCGTCTTATAGTGAAGAACACAGTTGCCTAGTAGTTGTCATTTTCTCCTTTGGTACATTGTCTTTTGAGGGGGGGTTTTGTTTCCATGTGGTTTTCCCTCTTTCCTCACTTTTATTTAGTGTTCATTAGTTGCATTGTACCTAAAATGGCCTAGTAGAAGGGACTCATTTTTTACTCCATAGTGATGTTCAGGGGGGTGTTGGAGAAATTTCTATTTTCGACACACTAGTTTAGTGGGAGTTAACTGACTAGTTCTATTTTAGACTTTCTATTTTTACCATCATTATTATGCATGCATGCATTCCTAAGGAAAGCTAACTGCTTGATTACTTTTCTTAATTATGGAATGTTTTGCCCTATATATGAGTGTATTCCACTCATTCATTGTATCATATTGATCATGATCTATGTATCAATCATCAGCTCATTGGAGTAGTGTGAATATATTTTCTCATTCTTCCATATTGAATCTCTCTTCCTTTCTGGATAAGCTTTGTTTGTACTTTCTTTAGCTAGATCTCCTGTGCAGGTTTCCATGAAACACTGACATTGTAGACCCTTGGGCTTTTCACTGTTAATATACTTTAAATAAAGACAATGTATTACATTGAGACAAGAAAAATGCACTTTGAAATGAATGAGATGTGTAACATAACGTAACACTAATAAACTTAAAATGAAAGAAAAAATGATGTTGGTAATGGAAAAGTGGAAAAAAGGAGATTGTAATAATAATAAAAACGGTATATAAATAATAATAATCATAAAACATAGTATAATAATAAAATAAGCTAGGAAACTAATTTTTTTGAGGATTGAGAAGTTTGTACCTCAATTATTTTCTATCACTATCAATTATTAATATAGTTGGAGTTAAGAAAGATCAATGTTAGATAGAGATCAATGTTTACATAAGTTACAAGGTAAAGTATTTAAGATAAAGATCCATGAGATACAAAATTTTACATGCTAGGTAAAAGTTATTGTTGATGTTTGATATATAATATAAAACCAATTTACTTAAAACAATTTAATATTAAAAATGTTCATAGTAGTGCTTATGTAAACATAGTATATCTAAACCATATAAAACAATGGTTGAATGGTAACTTGTCCCCACCAAGAAAGTATGGAAAAGGGGAACAACAAAAGTACGAGTTTGGAAATGGGAATCAACAACAATAAAACATCCCTAAACAATATTTATAATTTGTGAGGAATAAAAAAACAAGATTGAATGATTCATCATATTTCTATCCATAATTGAAATGCTAGGGAGGGTAGAGTCATCGTACAATCATTAAAATTTTCACATACAAGATCTCGAGACAAAATAAATTGTTGTAGAAACCTTTATAACTTATGAACATCGCATAAGCCTTATAATCTCTTCACACAAAAAAATGTCACTAACAATGAAAAACAACTACACGATCATTCAAATACAATTAGAAATTTCTATAAATTAAACCATGAGTATATATATATATATATATATATATATATATATATATATATATATATATATATATATATATTCCATAGACCTTACTTTAAAAAACATGTATGCATTGCAACAATAAGCTGTATAATTGTTTCACAAATTAATGGTGGGTATATGTATGTAAGTTACATAGACCTTACTTTAAGAAACATGTATGCATTGCAACAATGAGTTGTATAATTGTTTCACATTAATTGTGAGATTATTGAATCCATAAATAGAAAACCATAGTTATTGAAAAGAGGGTAAACACATATACCATTTGAAATTGCTACATATTATTAGTGACCATATGGAACTTTAACCTCCATTTGAAAGTGACGTCTAAACAAGATGATAATTATCAATAGTTACACCATCAATAGAAAACAAGCATTTCCTTTATTACCACTACTAACTCTTTATTTCTATGCTAAGATATGCAAGAGAAATCATTTTGGAGATATGCAAGAGAAATCATTTTGGCATTGATCTCAAAACAAAAGCATGATTGCTATGTCATTTCCTAGGCTTATCTTAAATAGTGGCATGCTTGCTTAAAATGAGTACACATATCAAATCTATAAGTAGGTAACTAGAGTTGGTAATTAGAGTTGTTTAAAGGAAGGAAAACATAGATACTACATCAAATCACTACATATTAAATAGTTACAACATTATTATTAAACAAGCCATTTGAAGGGACAAGATAATAGTATCCATAGTTACACTACGAACACAAAAAAAACATTTCCTTTATTACCATTATTAATGAGTTTGTATTGTTATTCCAACATATGCTAGAGAAATCATCCGAACATTAATTTCAAAACCAAGCATCATTTCTATATAATTTTTTAATCCCATCTTAAACATCCATCTTAAACATCTATAATGAGTTTGTATTGTTATTCTAACATATGCTAAAGAAATTATCCAAACATTAATTTCAAAACCAAGCATCATTTCTATATAATTTTTTACTCCCATCTTAAACATCTACAATGTTATTTATCATGGGTTGCAATTTAAACATATGGTACTTAGTAGAATGCAATAAAGTCGTTGAAGAAAGGAATGAGTTTCCATTGCTATCATGCCTTTCCATGCTAAACTTATACTCTAGAATGGAATCAAAGAAAATAAGTGGTAAAAATTTAGTCCAATTTTTAATAGTTAACCGATATATTATTAGTTTATTTAAAACAAAGGTTTGTTGGGGAAAATTTATTCATACAAATGTGATAGACTGCAAGCTAGGATATAAATGCCACTTTGATGCTAGTACCTTGGCAGGTTTCAAGTAAAGACGATTCGTGAGAGGGAATAATTTTTAGTATACAACATAGGACATGGGTGTTAAAAGAAACAGAAACTAATAATATACACAACAAGAGTTTCAAGGTGATAAATCCATTCTACAATAATTCACATGCCAAAACAAAGAAAGGAAAGATTGTGCTATATTGTATGGTCGGTTGTAAAATTTATGGGTTAGACATGTAATGTATACCTATGCAAGGCCTGTTGATGCAAACAAAAGAAAAACGATAATTGCAGTTATGAAATTTGTCAGGCTCCCTCTATCCATGAACAACCTAAATGCATTGTTTGTTGGTTGAAAATATTGGAACCTTGAATCAACTATGTAGTTGGAGTCAACATCACCTTAATGCCAAAAAAAAAAAGGAAAAAAAAAGAAGGAAAGTAGAGTAGGGGTTTTGTTTTATGGATGTGAAAAAACAACTTTCTAAGTTATTGTGAAAGTTATGAAAGTTAATACTAGACAAAAATGTAAGAGTAGACAAAAAGACAAGAGCCAATTTCACCCCGCAATAAACAATTAGAAAATTAAATATGAAATGGAATGAAAACCAACAATTTGACAAGAAAATTGGGGAAACATAAATATGTTGAATTAAATCTCAATGGAAAGATATAAAATTGAAATAAATCTCTTAGGAAGAGCATATTGTAGCAGGTGGGCCCCAAATCTATTTGTGGGAGGGATAAATGATTTTAGGGGATAAATTTTTTCAATGGGATAATTTTCCATGGTTTTTCCCCAAAAAATATTTGGCAATTTCCATTTTTTTTAAACGATTTGCCTAAATTCCATGGAATAAAATTATTTTATCTTAAAAATTGCCAAAATTTTATAGAAACTATATAACATCCTTAGAAATTTGAATATTTTTACAAAACTATCGCCAAACATTTTACATTTTGCATATTAAGGACTAGTAAGATTAGCCCATGTTTCTACATTTTAATATAAATTTCCATCCTTAAAATTATCGCTAGTGGGAGGGTGCTTAACCCCCTTAACGTCTCAGTATTTCTATGTGATTTTTTAAGCATAAACACTTTCTATGGATGGTCATTGTGGAGGGAAGTAAGTGTCTCTTTTATCTATACAGGATCATGTGGCTTTCAAATATTTTTTTGTTCCAGTATTGAGGGATCTCTCATGTGATTCATGGGAATGTCCTTTGATGGTTGGAACCTACCTAATATCCCATAAATGGCTTGTGGAACCTAGAATTGACTGTGTTGTATGAGCTATAATTGATTTTTAAGGTTTCTGACTATGTTCACTCGAGTGTTGTAGAGGAGAAAAATAAGGGTGATAACAGTAGCTCCATTATGTGTGAGGTTAGGAGCATCCCATATATCCCAAAAAGGAATAATGTTTTCTTTATCCAAATGTTTTAATAGAGATATTAGAGACAGAGAGAGACATAGTCAGTAAAGGAAGGGGGACTACCTAGGAAGAAACGATGGAGACAACCTACAAAACAAACAAGTAAGTGGTGATCCAAATACATTTATCTCTATACAAATGAAGTAGGCATTCTCATACTCATGAAACTAACAAACTAAAGTACAATATGATAGCATGAAAATAGAGGCTTTATCCTTAAAAATATAGGTCCTCACTCCTTAAAAATGCTTGTCCTTAAAACCTGGGTAGTGAACGCTTATGATAGAATAATCCATCCTCTTGTAACCTTTACCTATTTTATAAGGTTGAGAACAATAGGTGATATGAATTGTGAAGCTTTGAACAATATTTTCACAATGAAAAATAATTAGTCCATCCAAAATGTATTCTCTCTAGAACTTTTTCAAGATAAGAGTATGGATTTGATATTCTTGTTATTGAATTTGAGATGTATTGATTTTTGGGTGCTTCGATATATAAGAACATTGTTGAAATTGATATGTTGATTCTTGTTTGCCACACTTTCTGTAGTTAGGATGTTGATATGATACCCTGATAAGTTGATACTTCTTAATCTTTGGTTTAATATTTTCATGATATACTTGAGTCATCACATTGATATTTGATATTTTTGTATTTACTAGTGTCTTAATGACTTCAATGGTAGTGATCAATCAAACATTAACCACCACTGAATATGTAGGTGTTGACTTGTCACTGAAATGTTTCTTGAACTCCTTTTCTAGATGCTCTTTCATTGATACAAGTTCATTAATAATGACACTCTGATTTTTAGTTTTGATCAATTATTTGATGTCTCTTTATCTATAGATTCAAATTGTGAAAAAAATCATGGTTCAATCAAATCCATTAAGGTTACTTTAATTGTGGTCTCAAGTTCTAAAAATGTCCTTAATTTATTTGCATTCATTGATGCCTCCTTGTCTACTTTCAAGATTGATATATATTTACTTTTAAAATTTTTTACTTCCATAAATAGAGTTTGACTATAATTCTTCAAATGATTAATTTCTTTGTCTCTCTAACAAGATCTTATCAATGTTTTTCTTGGAATCCAACTTTCTTGTTCATGTTGAATTGCAACATCTTGTCGCATTAACATTAGGTATTTTATTTGTAAGTCACAAATTTTTCCCTTCGATGCTTGTATTTTTTTTCATAGCTTCATTCCAAAGCTTAGAACATCCTGAATCTGCAACCTCCAACAGATTTCTTGCCTTCACGTTAGCTCTTATGAATTATTTTATTAAATGTGATTTTGGCGGTTATGTAGTAGATATTTTATTTTTTAAATCTATAAATATATATCTTTCTTTTATCATGAGATTTTAATTTTTTAATCTATAAATATCGCTTTGAAAAAATTGTGTATTTTCCAATGATCACATTCCTCCCTCGATGATCAAATACTCTACCAGTAACTAGTTGAAGGATGGGCCACAAGCTCCAAAATAAAGTAATGAGTTGGGTCACGAGCCTTCTCGATTTTATTTTCATGGGAAAAATCACTTGAGCATAGGTAAGTGGAAAATGGATTTATATTACTTAAACATGATGGTTATTTCACTTGAGCATTCTTATAAAAATGACGAGTCCATATAATCCATGAAAGATAAAATAATAATTATTGATTATTAATTATATATTACTTGAATATATATATATAGAGAGATAGATATATAAAATAAGTCATTATTATAATATTAATTTATTGTTATAATAAATGATTATATGGTATTATATAATGGTAATATATTTTAGGTATATTACACTAATAGTATGTAATGAAGTACAACATGATTAATCAAAAGAATAGAGATCGTTTGAGAGTACGAGGCAATAAGTTAGGAATAAGATAAGAGGAAAGTATGACACTTTCTCTATGATGCAGACTATACATACTCTTGATCCTAGATAGGGAAGTAGCAACATGGGTACCTACATGTAATCGGGTTATAAACTAGGGAAACACATGAAGGTGGATTATTATTGTCTAAAAATATCATGAAGGAAACTCAATGTGATTAGGAAACTTGTTAGGATGTAGTTGAACCTATGGAAAATTAAAAGGGTGGAAAAAGGTAAAATGAAATGATAATAGAGAGCAAGGTGATGCCCACATGCTAGTTAGAGGATATACCTTTAATGAGGATCGACCAATGATGTGTGAAAAATTGTTCCTTTAATAATATCATGTAGACATAAAAATAAAACTCATGGCATAAGAGTGCTCAAAAACACTAAAAACCATATAATATATAATGGTCCTTCATTGGTGTCATGAAGGATGAGAATACGATCGGAAGGGTATCCTAGGATGAGAAGTACATGGAGGAGACTGGGGAATGTTGAGTTCTTGGAGGAGGCACTCCTTGAAGGAGGTCAGGTCATGAAGAGTTTCCAAAGGAAACACTCCTTGAAGGAGGCCAAGGAATGAACAATTCCCAAAAGAGGCACTTCTTAAAGGAAGTCAGAGAATGAATACTTCTTAGAGGAGGTACTCCTTGAAGGAAGCCAAGGTACCCATATGGGGGATAACTAAAGAGACTAAAGTTGAGGGGCCTCACTGTGCAAAGTGATGAAAATTATACTAGTGGGCCAATATGACTAGACCATGGAGCTCGTAATCATATGATTTCTAAGAGCACGAGAATAAGTAGGTGTATCGATCATTCTCACAATGAGCACAATGCAATTTGTGTTATGTCATGAGTTAGGTATTATGTGACAAGAAGTGGTACTCCTCCCAACATCATTACATGTAGATTGAAGGAAACATTGCTAACTAATACCCAAGATAATGGACCAAAGGTATAAAATTAGGCAGTTTAATGTTGAGAATCCATAGAAGAAGATATGAAGAAAGTATCATATTCTCTAAGGTGTATAAGATTTATGGGTGAGGTTGGGATCATAAAGTGTTTGAAAACATATTATATGGGGGCATGACCAATAACCTTTGCTTGGGTTCCAAAGAATCCTAGTCAAGCGTAAAAAATGGTATTGGTTGAGAGGGAGTGGGGATAGGTTCAAGGGAGATGGAATTGTAGGTTCCATTGATTGAGTATTTATGACCATACATGAAGTCAATAGGAGAACCTAGGTGGGACTATCACTAGGAATATTAAAAGAAGTTGTGGCCACAAATAATTATTCATCATCCAAGAAGAATGCGTTCGAGGAGATAGCACTTTCAGGGGGGAGGGGAAGAAATAGATGCATATTCCTTTGAGGGTGAATGGAATATGCCCAACCTCCAAGCTAAAGTGGCGAGCAAGTAGTTCTAAAACCTTCAACTCACACTCATTAGGAGTGAATGTTGCATAACAAAGGGGGTAGATACATAGTGCATGGGCTCAATGTGAGAAATGGAAGGGGGAATTATGTCATGTGAAGGATGTGAGGGGGGATCATAGTATGAGAGTTTATCAATGGCGATGATGTTATCTGTATGAGGGAATTTCATGACCTTAGTGAGTTAATATGATACACCATGCATTCCATATATGTAATTTCATTCATGCAATATATTGTAAGGGGAAATTATGTCATGTGAAGGATGTGAGGGGGGATCATAGTATGAGAGTTTATCAATGGTGATGATGTTATCTGCATGAGGTAATTTTTTGACCTAAATGAGTTAATATGATACAACATGCATTCCATATATGTAATTGCATCCATGCAATATATTGTAATCCACTAGAATGAATATGATAGTGTCATTAATCAAAATATTATTACCACCTAACTCAATGGGGAGGTTAGGAACAATTCCTAAGGGGGTATAGAGTCTGCCATAAAAGGATTGTAACTCAATTGTTGGGAAAACAAGAGTGGGAGAGAATAGATGTTACTAGGCTAACAAGGACATGGTACATGAGGAGGCCTCATCGTCCATTGAACATCAATGAATCGTGAATTTATTAATGATGAAACTTATCTAAAAGGGAGTGGAAGATGGGAGACATCATTTTCTATGTTAGTCCCAATCAAAGGTGACAGCATATGATAAATGGGGGTAAAGACTTCCATTTACCATACAAGGATAAGATCTGGTGAACATCATGTCACTTGAGGTGGAATATCTGCCCCTAATTCTAGATGATTAGGTATTGAATATGAAGTAGATGTGATTGGAGAGCGAGTTGCTCATTTAAGGGGTAATTGTTTAGCTTAATGTTAAGAACCAAACATCAATATAGCATAGAAAAACTTCAGGAAAGGTACTCAACGCCTTGAAAAAGAGATAATTTCAAATAATAAGCCTCTTCGAGGGGGCAACCTCCTTTTACC